>PUHP01000424.1:2441-27999 GCA_006783085.1 Colletotrichum shisoi
CCCCCCCCCCCCCCTCTGCACTCATGTAATGTACTCAAACAATATCAAGAAATCCCGTCCCGGGAAAGCAATCCTCCGAAAATTCCACCCACCAACCTCCGAAACGAGCAAATTCCTCGCCCTTCATCTCTCTCTCAACTCATCATCACTCCCTCGTGTGCCGCCTCTCCATCTCGGCATGTGTCTCCCTTCCAATCATAGCTTGTGCAAGTGAAAGAAAATCAACTCTGCGTAATGGTCCCGGTGTCGATGCCTTTCGTTCAGCCTTCGAACTCGACGAACTCGACGGATCGGACAAGCTTCTCGACTGCCGAGCTCTCTAGATAGGAGCGATACCGAAGCGGGTAGGCCGGGTCAACCGCGGCTTTTTCGCTGACTGGAAGGCGGGTGCGACCATTGAGATCGCCCGAGCCGCGGATGCGGCCGCCGTGTCTCTGATTGAATATGTCGAACTCCAAGGTGGCGGGCGACACGAGGTGGTAGATCGTCACCTTGCGAGTCTGGCCTTGTCGGATGACACGGCCCTTGGCCTGGTCCATGTACATCGTGTAGTTGTCAGAGTCCGTGAACAAGACGCCGGCGAAAATGACGTGGTTGGCCTCGGTTAGGTTCGTGCCCGCCGATTCGGAAGACATGAGGTTCTGCACCAGCACAGCCTTTCCTTCAGAGCTCTTGAAATCCTCAATGACCTCAGAGTCCATGTCACCACCAGACGTCACGTAGACCGCGATGTCATCCCCGATGGTTCCAAACAAATGAACGCGTATCGCCTCTTTGACCCAGGAATAAGGCGCAAAGACGATGGCCTTCTCGTCATCCCCGAGGTCATTGAGAATGATTTTCTCGAGTTCGACCATCTTCGACCCAGGCAGCATCGACACGGCTTTGTCGAACTTTTCGACTCCATCGGCATCATCTTCCTTGAAGAATGAGTCCCAAGGCATAAAAGACCCCTGGCTCGTTGCCTGGCATCCTTTGGTTGGGCACGTACGACGTTGGCTCTCGGCGAAAGCAAGATGGCAATCGTAACAGAGCGTGTGACCACATGCGATCGACTGAAGACCCCGGTCGGTCGTCTTATGGCACTGGGAGCACCGGGTCGGGAGGCTGTTGTGGGCGTCGAAATTGTGGTTCTGCAGGCAGTCCGCCTTGAGGATAAACATCTGGTTCCGCCAGGCTGTTGCCGCGGTCTTGATGCCGGCTTGGATGCTCTGAATGACCAGCATGAAGCAGTTCAGGACCTCGTCGATCGGTTGTCCTCTGGGTCTGATCATTCGTCCTTTGCGGGGTCGGTCCTTTGGCAGCTGGATCCCGAATTCGAAGTCATCCTTTGTCAGTTTCCCAGCGACGTGCTTGTCGAACCGATCCGCAAAGAAAAAGTCGTTTTCGAGGTGGGTATGATGCTTTAGTCCCATGGTGTGTGGCAGCGAATCGTGGAGCGGATGCACGGGGTTAAGTTGCTTAGCTCGAATCATCTGGATGATTTCCTCCTTGGTGTCGACTGGTCCGTCGATGGCGGGTCGATGCCAGCGCGCCTTCAACCAGGAAAGCTCCTCATCTGAAATTTCCATACCTTCATCGAAAATCCACCAATTGGCAGCAGTAAACATTCCAGGACCATTGCCGTGTTTCTCTGACCAGGTCTTGATGTCCCAAAGGTCACGTCCCTCCGGTTTTTTATATGGCTTCCTGCCCGAGACGCACGTCTTGTTGACGATTGCCTCCCTGAGGAAAATGATGAGCTGCCGGTCGCCGGCGATTTCCGCCTTTTCGTGCTTGAAAATGTCAATGATGTCGTGCATGTGCCCCATGTACGCCGCTTTCTTGGCCTTCAAAGTGCTGCTGCGTGGAGTATCATCGTTCTCAAGAACGTTGGCGAGGTACATCATCTGGTCAAAGAGCGATGAAATCGAGTACGAGCAGTGTTCCAAGAACATGGCAGATCCATAGGTCAAGTATCGCATGATTGAGCGGAAAGATAGATGTTCTCCATCCCTTATCCAACTCATGTTGATGAATCCCTGGCGATTGCTCCAGGAGGGAACAGACGCAAGCAGAAGCAGGGCGTCGATGGCTTCAGCCCACACGGACTTCCCTGAAGCCTTGACCTTTGATCCGGAACTGGCCAGCTTCTCATCGGCCACGAGGGCCTGTACCAGCAGCGAAAGGTGGCTTGGTATACCGTGTATGTCGAACTTGGCGTCGTAGAGACCCTGCTGTACCAGGTTGTAGAGGGTGGCCTCCAGAGGCTGCATCGGGGCAAAGCACAGCAACTCTTCGACTTGCACATTGTCCACGTCCGTCTTGTTCTTGCGAAAGTGGTGCAGGATAAAACTCTTTGCCTGCTCGTGACGCTCGACAGCCAGCTTCGCAGATAAGGGCTCAGCATAGCTCCGGTACTTCTCGGCATCGGTCTGCTCCGAGATTCTTGGCCCCATTGTGACGTTTGGGAAATATCCCGGCATTGAGGGTGCAGCACGAGCAACGTGGACATTCAGCAACGTCCCAATGTCGCAAATCCGGCCAAGATCGACCGTAGGGGGCGTTCCGGAAAGAATCCACTTGGCCGAGGCAACGACCTTTTCCAGGAACACGGCGACGGGCGTGTTTTCGTACGAGAACTCGTCCAGGACAGCCCGCTGGAAGGTATACATCTCCAGGAGCTGGCCCTTCTTGAACGCTTCCAGCACGTCGATGGCAGGAGCAACCTTGGCCTTGGAGCTGGGTTTCGAGGCTCCTGCTCTCTTCTTGGCGCTTGTAGCCTGAGTCTTCCGGTCGCTGGGGCCCACGTTGTTGTCCTCGACCATCTGAATCCAGTCGTTTGTAACATTGCGTCGGTCCTGCAAAACGGTATCAAGCTGCGTGGTGTTCATGCTGTCTGGGTTGACAAAGTCGAAACCCGACTGACGGATGGTCTCGGTGGCTTCGGAGTACCAATCGCGGTGGTCCTGCCGCTTCAACGCGGACTTCCTGTGGTGAATAGGCGGGAGTTTAGACACCGCTGCAAGCTTCTCCAAGTTCTTGTCCGAGGAGACGAAGGTAGTGCTGACAATTATGATGTCTGCCACAATCATCTTCTCCCGCACGATGTCGGTGGGCTTGGTGATGACGTGTACGGTGAGCAAGCCGTTTCCGTGGCCTCCCGAATCACGCCCGACGAACCTGGCAGCCTCGTTGGCCCACTGACCCACGATGTGAGGCGGAACGATGACCAAGGTAGCCTTGAGGTGGATAAGGCTGTTGGCACCCAAGTGAGCAGCACGCTCATCGATGGATTTGGCCTCGTTGGCTGCATCGGCGGTGGAGAAATCAACAAGGCCGAGCGTGACGACTGTCTTGCCATAGCCGATGTCATGCGCTAGAACGCCACAATGGGAGAGATTTTCCAGTGTTGCCGTGCCCCGTAGACGCACATTGACCGACGGCAGAAGACACTCTTCGAACTCCTTCTCCAGGAATGAATCGACGGCGTGTTCCCGCTTCAACATCCACTGGACGGCCTCCCACTGGTCACGTCGCAAGTTCTTTTGGTTGCGAGCAAAGTTGGGGGGCTGTCTCGGGTTATCCGAAGGAAAGTCGCCTCTCTTGACCGGTAGCATGCTCTCCTTCAATGGCCGCAGCTCCTTCAAGCTCGGATCCACAAACTCAAACTGGACATCGAAGGTGCCGGATCCTCGAGGCGAGCGGACAAGAGCGGACATGGCATCGTTTCTTGGGGGGAAGTGTGCAAGGCCGCGGTGCGCAAGCGCCTTCGGACTCAGAAGGAGTCTGAAATTGAGGATACTCAGTCGGCCGGAGCCGCCCACGTTCGGGTTCATGTAGGCTTGGATCTTGTAGGGGGGCGGCCGCTGCTGTAGGTCTCGGTCTGTCCGCGCAGCAGTCTGCTGGTCTTCGACACGTTCGATGTTGCCGTTCTCGTCCCAACGGTGGAGAACCTTGGCGGGCTCGGGCAAGCAATCGCAACGCGGTGCTTCTACGTCGAGAGGGATGTTGTTCGCGGCGAGGCAACGGGCCTGGTGAAAAACCTGGGAGGTGTCCTTGATCTTGTTCAGGGCGGGGGAGAACAACGCCAGAGCGTCCTTGGCTTCATGAGGCGCGACCGGCACCCAGGGTTCGTGGTTGGCATCGATGGGATGTGCGGGAGCGGCCCATTGCACGGGAAGCGATTTGACAGGATAGTGCATGTGGGTATTTTCCATTCTGACCAGAATGGACGGCAGCGTAGGTTGGCAGTTGTCGGAGTCGGCAGCCTGCTCCATCGGGTTGCAGAATCGGACCGTAAGAGCCGAGTGGCGCTCTGCGACGGCGAGGTGGTATTCAGGCTGCAAAAACTTCCACACGCCAGGGACCGTGGCTGATACTCGGCGGGGCGATTCGGGGTTCTCGCCACCCATGAAGTGGACGTAGTCTTGCGCGAAGTTGCAAATGATGTCTCGCGACTGATCTGGTTCAAGCTTTCGAGGGTTCTTGGTCAACACCCATCGGTCGTCTTCGGCAGGTGTATTGCGGTTGGCGTGCAGCATGTGGTAGACGCGGCTGCGGCCACCGTCCTTGCGAGTGTACAGAAGGCCGAAGGGGGTGCCGCACGATGTAGTGTGGCGAAAGTCTCCATCGATGTCGTCGGCAATTTGATATTGCAGCTGAGGGTAATCGGGCACGTCGAGCATCTGCTGGCGCATACCGTCCGAGGGACCAGAGCCCGAGCCGAATCGCATGGGCGTCTGGAGGATCTGGAAGCCGATCTCTTGTTGAATGTACAACTCCTAGTTGTGCATCGTGGGCAGGAAACTGACGTCGGGGTCCGAAATGACGGCCCTCAGGAGAGGCTTGCTGACGTCGTATCCCAGCGAGTTGAGCAGGAGAGCAGCGTTCTGGGTCGCATCGTTGGGGTTCATGGAGAGATGGTCAATGTCGAGGTAGGTTTGTCTCAGGTGAACGTTCCAAGTGAGGTCCTTCTCGGTGACAACCACGGTGATGTAGGAAAACTCGGACTCGTAAGTCACGGTGAGATCGTCTCTGAACTTGATGCTGGTCTGGTAGTAGTTCTTGGAGCTGCAACAGGCTCTGATGGCAACTTGCAGAGCGGCGCGGTGCCGACCGAAGATTTCGTCTCCAAGGCCGTCGAGGACATCGATGTTGGGATCAGACCAATCGACAACCAGATGACCTGGGAGGGCGGCAGCCGCAAGCTCGTAAGCGGCGCTCTTGTCGATTGCGCAGGTGACGTCGACGGGGCGATCCTTGTCAAAGTTGTGATCGGGGTTGCCGGCGCAGGACTCGCAGCGGACCTCGTCGCAATCGTCGCAGCGCCAGTGGGTTCCGGTGTGGTGGTGCTTGCGAATGTCGTCGCAGACACAGTTGCGACGACCCTTGCGACAAAGGTCCGTGAGAGATCCCAGTGCCTGCGCCCCCGGGATGGCCTCGGGCTTGACGTCCTGCCAACTCATCTTTGCCTCGTTGACGGGATTGTCGATGGGATTGTCGACGGGAGGCGAGACGAAAGATGAGGTGGCAGGAGGGAGAAGGTGCGCAGAGCCCGCAGAGCCCACAGTGGCCACAGCGCCGCCCGCCTCCTCGGCCACGTGACCCAGGTCGAAAAGGGAGGCGGCAGGGCCAGCGATTGGGGCTGCCGTGGGGAGGCCGGCAATGTGCACCGACAACGACTCGAGGGCCTCGAGGACGTACTTCCTCTCGCAGGCGATGGCGCACAGGATTGCCGCCCCCGCCACCGTCGTCGTCATCGCATTGCCGGCCAGGTCCTTCAGCTGGGCCTCCTTCTCCACCGAGATGGACACCCGATCGATCGGGATGCCTTGAAGGGCAAGGCACTCGATCCCCAGGATGGGACGACCGTGGTACGTCGAGAAGGATTCGTTGGTTGGGATGATGCAAGGGATGGTACCGATCTTGATGCTCTGACGGTCCACGTTCTGTCCCAGGTCGAGAATGACGAGCTTGTAGGTAAAGTCGAAATTCTTCTGGGCGGCCCTCAGACAACTGATGTCCAGGAGGTCCTGCATCCGTCCCGTAATCGAGCGAATGAAGTTGCCCCACGACTCTTCGCGAGGCTGTACGTTACCACGATCGTCCAGTCGCGTGTAAGGCTGGCCGTTGCCGAGTTCCTCCTTCCGCCGCGCAAGGCGGTGATCGTTCTGGCACACGATGGCTTCGACGTCCTTCTTGGGCTTGGAAAGCATAGTCCTCTCCAGCTGGAACCTGCTGTTCAGCGTGCGCTTATCGGACGACGGGAGCAGGAACCCTTCCAGGTCCGGCGGGTTCTTGAACCAATGCGGCGGTTTCATGAGCTCGGCCCATGACTCGACAATCTCCGAGGCGTTCTTTCCGTATCGTCTGGCGTCGACGGCCATCAGGTACTTTCGCTGTCTCGTTTGCGGCACGAGGAAATTCTTGGAGTCCACTTGGGCCACGGCGGCACTGTATCCGATGGCGGGAAGCCAGAACCCTTTGAACTGGTCCCAAGGGGCCTTGGTGACGTTCTCTAGAATAAGAATCTTGGGACGGTGCTGGAGGGCGTAGAGCAGGATCGACAGGAACGTCTTAGTCGACTCTCCTTTTTCCTCTTCAATCTTGTCAAACAGCGCCTCGAGGCCCTCGACAACTTCTTCAGCGATAGGATCGTCTTGTCTGAGAACATCGCTGACGCCTCTTTTCTGGAATTGGTCAAAGAGCTTCTGGAGACCGGATGCCTTGTTCCTGTCCTCACGCCGAATGTTAAGACTTGAAAAGTCTACGCAGGAACTGCCGGCGATCAGGATGTCGACTTCCTTCGGGATCTTTTCCATGGCACCGGTTACCGACATACTACAACAAGAACAACAGAGTCAGTGGCTGCCAAAGAGGGGAACATGGATAAGGGTGTCGTCAACTCACGCTTCATATGCGCCACGCTTTCCGAGATCGGCGACGTTTCGAAAGATATGTCCGGAGGGGTGAGCATTTCTTGCAATCCATCCCTGCTTCACGGGATCGATCTCGACACTGAAGACATGGTCGTACTTAAGAGCACCCGGGTGCCCATCGCCAGTGGCCGCTTCGGCCAATTCGCGCAGAGCCAAGATTGGACCGTCTGTGCCAGAGCACATCGTTGCAATCCTGAAAGAGACGCCGCCCTGCTCGACAACCTGTGCAAACCCAAGCTTGCTTGCGTTGTGATAGATAATCGGAAAGGCATCCCGCGGCTTGTGAACAGCTCGCTCATCCAGGATAGCACCCTCGCGGCGGTTTGCATGGAGATCAAACTGTGGCGGCACTGAGCCTAGAGCTTCCATCTGAATGTTCTCCATCTCGATAGCATCGATGATAACATCCAGGAGCCTTTCGGGCGTTGAGAAAATTGCCAGCATGTTGATGTCCTTTCCGGGCTGGGCATGGACTCCGAGCAGGCTCTGAACGTCAGCTACCCGGCTGAGATGCTTGGCGATCGTGCGGTCATGGTCAGTTTGATAATGAATGACGAGCGGCTCTTGATCATTCTGGGGTCGAGACGGCGAGCCGGCTTGCTCAGCGCTGGGTGCCTCTTGGTGTCTGCGACGCGCTCGAGCTCTGGCACGAGGAGTCGGGCGAGCGGGTTGGGGATTCTGAAGCTGATGGGGCACGGCGGCAGGAGGAGACTTGACAGCTCTCTCGCCGATGGGTTGGCCAGGAAAATGATTGTTCTGTGCAGCTGGGGAATCGCCTGGCATCTGCGCGTAGCCAAGTTGCGGTGCTGGGCCTGGGTGATGCTGGTCATAATGCTGCGGGTTACCGAATCCTGTATTGCCATGAGGATCAATGAACCGGACATTCTGAGGAGGGTTCTGAGAAGAATTCTGAAGCTCTGGATTGGAGACTGAATTGCCACCAAAGCGTTGAGACAATGAGTAGGAAACGAGCGGGCGCTGATGTTGATGGCTGCCGAAAGGTTGCTGCTGTGTAGAGAACATGTTGATTCCACCACCCCTTTGGGCAATTGGAGTCACAATCCCAGATGAACCAGCGGCGCCATTCTGAGAGTAGTTCTCACCACCGAGCGCAGGGTCCAGTATCAGTTGATTCGAGTGCGAGATGTTGCCCGGGTCTTGAGCGAAGAAGGCGTTCTCTGCAGGCTGGGGTTGATAGCTGCCGGAGGATTGTTGCTCTGGAGTAAACGGGTTGGATTCGTATCTCATTTGAGCCATCGGAGCCAAGCCCCCGTAGAGGCTAGACTGGCTGAGTGGTGTGATATTGTCCCAGTCAAAGCCCGCGTCCATATCAGCCTCGGGCGCCATACCTTGAGCGGATTCTGTCTGGTTGGTGTTCGACGAACCGTAGCTCTGACCTGCTCCCGAACTATGCTGTTGAGACGGAAAGCCTGGGAAAGGCGCAGGAGAGTCGTTCAGGCCCTGATTTTCGGCGACGCGATCGAGGCCAGAAACATTCTGCTCAACCCAGTTTTCCACGTCTCCGAAGTTGTAGGCCGGCGGCGTGCCGTAGGTATGGTGTTCATGCAAGGAATCTGGCTCTGCAGGGTAGTGGC
Source organism: Colletotrichum shisoi (assembly GCA_006783085.1). Lineage (NCBI taxonomy): Eukaryota > Fungi > Ascomycota > Sordariomycetes > Glomerellales > Glomerellaceae > Colletotrichum > Colletotrichum shisoi. Next base: position 10,957 of record PUHP01000424.1, read on the forward strand.
CATCCGCTGTGTCATTTTGGAGATACGCCTCTTCGTGAGACGATTGATCGCCCGCGAGGCCTTGGCCAGCATTCGGATCATACAGTCTGAGTTGCTCCAGGCGGTCCAACTCCTCCTGGTCCGCCATCTTGGCGCGAGGTACGGGTGAGAGAGCCTCGAAAAGGATCGAGCGAGGTGAGCAAAATGGGGATTTTTGAGGTTATGATGGAACGAAAAGAGGGGGAGAGGGTAAGGGGAAAGATATCTCGGGAAGTACTTCAGGGCAGGGAACCCAAAAAACCGATGAAAGCTGATTGTTCTTGATGTTTGGCGATGATCAGCAAAGAGTTGAGTTGGGTCTTTCAAGTATTGGAAGAGGGTGGAAGAAGGCGAGAACTGGTGAGAAGGGGAGAGAAAGGTGGGAGAGGTTTTGTCTTTGACAGGTAAAAGAAAACAAAAACAAAAGGGCAAAGGAATTTTCTTGTGGGAGAAGGGGGCCCACGTCAAGCCAGAGCCTCATCCTCAAGCCCTCATACCCTCAAGCCCTAGGGGACTAAACCAAAGAAGGCGGGAGCTCTTCACAGACAAGGCGAGAGCAGCCGCCCCTTGACGTCCTCAAGAGGCGGGTGCTCCTGTTGTGAAAGGCGAGAGCCACCCTCAGGGCTTTGAGGAGGCGGGTCCAGGGTTCAAGAGTGGCCTCCTCATGAATGGCGAGGTCTGACATGGCTGTCTCAGGAGGCGGGCGCCCTGGACAGGCAAGGCGAGAGCTGCCCCTGAAAATCTTCAAGAGGCGGGTGCTCCTGTTGTGAATGGCGAGAACTACTCCCAGGGCTCTAAGAAAGCCGGTCGACAGATGGCCTCCTATTAACTGTAAAGGATCTCCCTTGGGGATTTCAAAATAGATGATGGGTGGTCTCATTCAAATGGGAGAGTTCCTCCTGGGGTCTTGGTAAGTTAGCTTATAACATATTGACAACGAGAATCATCTGCAAGGTTTCAAGGAGGCAGATGGTCTGGCGTTGAATAGCATAGGTAGCGAGAGCGAAGTCCCAAGCTCCCAAGGCATGTTTCCATGTGAGACTACCACATTTCCAGTTTGGCGCTCTATCATTTTAGAACTGCCCTTTTCTTTGGGAAGAGCCACTACTCAGGGAGCCTTGCCACCCCATTCAGGGTCATTGAAAACTTAAGAGAAGAGTAGAGAGAATTGATAGACTGGCTTCAGCTTGGATTGCTTGAAAACCCTCCACGCAATGAGGACTTCACTGAAGTGGCAGGAATGGACAGGCAGGAGGACAGGCAGGCAGACAGCCTTCTGTTCTTTGGTTGAGGTGACAAGACTATGAGAGCACAAAGGCAGCTGGCCCTTCTGGCATAGCATACTTGCTTGTACTTAGACAGCTGAATTCTGAAAGATACTGTTGACTGATACTAGGTGAGATAGGCAAACGGTGCCCATCTATTTGTGGCGAGGGTGCCTTTGACTTCAAATGCTGAAGCACACAAGCCTGTCTAGTAGTGAAAGGCCCTGCAAAGTAATGCAGGGCGGCACTCAGCTGTGTGCTTTGTGTATTGTATATTCGTACATATTTCAAGCGGACTTCTACCTGGAAAGCTGACAATATCTCAAATCACCATGCTGTGTGTGAGCATTTGCTCTGTGTTTGCAGCATGGTTGTGACCTCAAAAGGCGCTGGGTCAAATAGAGAGATACTGCTTCTTGTGCACACGTTCTTCCATCATGATGAAATGATCCACCACTGAGATACAAAAGGAGGAGGTATTGGTAGTTTGGAAGTAGGCGTTCAGAAGTAAGCGAGACACTTGTCTCAACAGATCTTGGTGGTGACAAGCAATATGCATAGAATATGAATCAGTAGTGTCTTGACTGAAGACGGAAGCAATCCAGTATCTTGTGTTGAGTTGGTGGGATGGGCTTCGGTTGCTTTGGAAAGAGGAATTAAAAAAGTTGTAGATCTAAGAGTATAGAGGAAGCGATACATAAGTTGAGGCTTAAGTCAAAGGTCATCGATGCCTAATTGAAATTGCCAGGGTTGCATCAAAGCAGAAGGAAGGCAACTACCTAGGGGAAGGGAGTATGTTGCGGGATGATGCTCTCAGGTCCCCGTCGAGACTTGCAGAGAGAGGAGGTAGTCCGGCTATATCAAAAGTCCTTGGACGGAGTTTTGCTGGGGAAAACAAAAAGGCGAGCGCTGTCGAAAGCTCATCTCCAAATATGCAAATAGTACAAAGATATACGCGCGCACTGAAGTCCGGCCATTGCCCAAACAAGAGCCACCGAAGGTGCGGCTTACGTCGCCAACCGAGAATCGTATCGCTGCAACGCTGCAGTCCCTAAAGCTGTGTCTTGGTTCAGCCCAGAGAAGTTGTGCCGTCTTGTAGGTTGCCTCAGCCGGTTCTAGCAGTCGTCCAAGCTGCAAGAGTTGAAGTCAAAACAAGAGCGGCTCACCCAACCCTCAAACGACCCCATTGGCCGGGCCTGAATCCCGTATCATGTGACTAGCCCACGGCTGAGAAATTAGTCATCGGGTGCTTTCCTCGTTGCCGGCGGCCTTGATTGGCCCACTAAACATGTGCTGCGAAGGGCGGGTTGATTGGCGGTGATCGGTGGCTACCGGTGGCTACCGACGCTCCCTGGACTTCAGCTTTCCAGGCCTGCCTGCGACTGTAGTCCAGATCCATCTCGCCGTGAGTCGATACGAACTCTGCAAGTAGAAACGGAGGGCTTGGCTATTTGTCAGTCCCCAGTTTGTGCCCCAGGTCCGTCTTCGGGGCTCGGCGTTTTTGGTTCAGGCCGCGTTTGCTGAAGAATCAAAAAGGCGGGCTGTTGTCTTCCTTTTCGTCTCTTGAGATCTGCAACTGACTGACTGCCCTCCCTGGAGTGACGATAACCTCGGACCGGCCCTGCAAACCCCACACCAATACGCCGTCACCATGGGGTCACAACTCGTCTCGACCGACGCCAAGAACAAGTTGGAAGACTTGTCGGGCATCACCATCCTGCCGGGCCAGAACCCATACGACGCCTTCATCAAGGCCTGCAATGATAATCCCGTAACGTCACCTCTTCGATGCCGATGAGAACAAGCTGTGTCTGATGAACGTGACCTCCACCCCCCTCCCCCTCTTATAGGCAGAGATTCAAGCTCTCTACCAGGCTCATAGAACGAAGAGGAACGAGCAGCAGAAGCAGAAGTTCATCGCCCCGGACTACAAGGAGCTCGTCATAGACCCCTTCCTCCTGAGGCTCGAGAACCCCGAGATGGAGCCGGGCTTCCAGGACCCCCGTAACTGCTTCGTCTTCTGGGCCCGCCCGCCCGACCACATCGTGAGGCTCGCGGCCTACGTGCAGGCCCTGCTCAAGAAGGCCGCGCCGAGTAAGAAGATGCCTGGACCCCCCCCCGCGACGATGAAGCATTTACACACGCACACATACTAACACGGAGCTCTTCCCCACCCCGCCCAAAGACGCTTGGCTCATGCCTCAGCACCGCATGCACCTCACAGCTCTAGAGGTAACCCACTCCAAGACCCCAGAAGAGATTACCGCCCTCACCGACACCTTGCGCCGCGCGATCCCTTACATCACGGACTACACCTACGCCCACCGCTCGCGCCTCGTGAAGCCCATGGTCTCCTACGACCTCTCGGCCTTCGCCCTCTCCTTCCTCCCGGCGGCGGGCGAATCCGCCAGCGGCCCCGCGCCGGCGCCCACCGCGACGCAGACGGCCGTCGTCGAGGGCGACGGCTACACGTACCACCACCTCCGCCGGGACGTCTTCGACCTGGCGCGGTCGACGGGCGTGCCGATCGAGTCGCGGTACCAGGTGCCGAGCGCGCACATCACGCTGGGACGGTACCTCTCCGAGGAGGACCACGAGACGCCCGAGGCGAGGGCCAGGTGGGTCGAGACCATCGACGAGATCAACGCGTGGCTCGAGAAGGAGGTTTGGGATCTGAAGGACGGGGCCGGCGGCTGGGTCGGCGAGTGGCTCGTCGGGCAGGAGAGGGGCCTGGATGCGCGGAACGGGCAGCTGTGGTACGGAGGGGGCAGGACGATCAGGGTCGGCGAGGGGTTCTGAGACGGGGGATCCGGGCTCGGCGGCTGGGCAACGTTGCAGACACATACGGTCATGCTAAGAACGTCGCAAATGACGCATGACGGGTGCACGGCAACCAGTAACTGAAAATGATGGACAGGAAGCCTGATACACTGGGGGGCATACGCGCGCGCGCACACACACACACACACACACACACAAATACACACATAGACGTCGGAGAACCCAAATGAACAGTGATAAAACGTTTCTTCGTGACTCAGTTGTATGATTGACCGGCTGAGCCTTTGGGGAAAAGGCATCTGTCTTGTAGAGACCACAAGCTTCAGGAGCGTGGACAAGGTTTTCTCCCCCCCGAAAGGGACTAGGTCATCCCACCTCGAGCGCGATGAACGCCCTCAGGACAACCCATTTGTCGAGTTCCCCACGCACCCCACAACTTTTTTTCTGGTCACTTTTCGGTCTCTCTCTATCTCTCTCTCTCTCTCTCTTCAGGCGCGCTTGGAGCGCCAACAGATGGCAGGGTTCGAGGTTGAGGGAAGGGAAATGCTTTTTGATGTATGCGTTTTTTTGGTATCCGTTCGCAAATCAGGGCTTTTATTTGTTCCCTATGTAGTGTTCCGCAAATGAGAACTGGTAACCCTCTTCGCCGCCATTGTTCCAGCCTGATGATGATCCGTCGTATGCCGTGAAAGGAGCCATAAAAGTCGGTCGACCGAAAACACAACGCGTTTAGAAAACGAGGGCAGCACCCTTGGTCTTCTTGTCACCACTGTAGAGGTTGTCAGCAATCTGGACTCGGGGGGGGCTCAGGCAGCGCAGGAGCGGTGTCGGCGTACCCCAACTCGAAGTGCTTGCAGCGCTTCAGGGCGAGCTGAAGCTTGGTCTTGCACTTGACGCACTCCAACCGCAGGACAACCTTCTTGGTGGTCTTAGCCTTCTTGTGGAAGACAGGCTTGCTGTGGTAATGTCAGCCTTGCTCTAAGCACACGTTTGTCCCGGTGATTAGAGGAGGGGTTGACCACGTAGCGTGGTAACATTGGATCCCCCCTCCCCCTCCTCCTCAACCGGCGCCTGTCTTGCAACAGACAACGAGTGTGTAAACGTACGTCTGACCACCGTAACCGGACTGCTTTCGGTCGTAACGTCTCTTTCCCTGCGCGAACAGCGAGGCCTATGCAAACAACCATTTAGTAAATTATGTTCGTAATGTTGGTCTCGGAGGGGGGGCGGTGCGTCGCTCGTTTCGTCCGTCGGGCGTGTTGCTGTGAACGTACCTTGCCGGCCTTGTACTGGGTGACCTTGTGCTGGGTGTGCTTGCGGCACTCCTTGCCCTTGCAGTAGGTCATACGCGTCTTGGGAATGTTCACTGAAAACCCCCAGTCAGCCCTTGCTTGGTATTCCATCATCAAAACTGAGCCATCTCGCAAGGTAGAGTCTCTCGTGGTTGCAGCCGGATCGATTGTCCCTCAGGTCTCAGTCGTCCGTTTGGTTGACCGGCGCCGTGGTGTTGTGCGCGGGTTGGTTGTGTGTTGCATCGAGTTTCGGTGATTCTCCCCCTCCCTCGTGCCCCAAGATTTGTCGATTGCGCATCGGTGGGCATCGCAGCGTTGGCGAAGACGGCAATTCCTCTTAATTTTCCCATATCGAATCCGGCTGGTGGCCACACAGAGACTCAAAAAGCAAAAGGCTCATTTCAAAAAGGACCTACCCATCTTGGCGGCTGTTTAGTCGATGTCGCTTGCCGGAGTGTCGTGATGATGGAGTGAGAGATTTGGCTGGGGGCGTATCAAATTTCAAAAAACAAAATTCTGTGGGAGGGCAGGTGCGACGAGGCGATGTGGCTGAGAGAGGCGGGGGTCAGCCACATCTCCCACCATTCGGGCTATATCACGTGATTTAGGTCGGCCCTGTCTATCATTGTGCCGCTGTCTTCGCTTGGTCCCACCCGACCGCCAGCTGCGCGTCAGCTGGTCAGTGTTATTAGTCTCTCTATTCTACCGGACGCCATCGCAAGGCCGGTTATCGACGCCTTGGATTCCTTCTTTTCCCCAATCCCTCATGTTCACTCTCTTATGCGGTTGGTGCTTGGCATTCTCAGCTCCGTCCAGATCCGTTCGGCACCACGCGCTATCTTTAACCTTATGGCCAAGAGTCAATCGTGCAGCTAAACATCGAGACAGTCAGATAGTCCAGATCTAGGGCAAGCATGATGATCGCGGGAAAGCACCGCGCGTCAGAGTAGAGCTTCCCATTGTAGAACACGCAATCCTTTGTTTCGGCGTTCGCCCTATCTGGAAAGTCCCAACTCGCTGCTTGCGACTCGGACGGGTTATGGCCGGCGCGCAAAGACAGAAGGCGACAAATAGACTTCTCGTCCAACGGGTGCAAGGGCCTGGCCGATACCCTCCCTCCCTCCCGTCCGCCCTGACACCACCATCTTTCTTCAACCCTTCACGACTCGCCCCCCGGCCGCCCCGGCCGCCTTCCCGAGGATTTTCTAAACCATTTCAGCTGACAGAAGATGCCATTACACCATGGCACAAGCCTACTGCTGTCAATGGCAAAATGCCACCCCCCCCCCAAGCCGGGACTGACGTCAGCGATGGTTCAACCTCTGTTATCCTATGGTTTCCAGCTTTGACCTTGTACGGCATTCTATTCGAAGCCCAGGGGACTCGGTTTCGGAAAGAAACTCTAGAATCAAAACGGTGACGCGATGCCGCAATTAAGGCTCACGCGGGCGCCGGAAAGGCCTGGCTAGCATGACGCATATTGATTACCCTCTATTAGACTCTCGTCGGAATCACCATCGTCGTCTTCCACCAAGCAAGGCTGGCATTCTTTTTTACGCTGGCTCCCTGGTGGGGGGCCGTAAGGTTGGCTGCTCGCCTCGCGACGAACACCTCGCTTGGGAGGCGCTCGGCCGAAGAGCCGAATTCCACGATGGCTTCCATGTCGATGGTGGTGTGCTCCTAGTGCACTGGACGACTAGCCCCGAGATAGATGATGCTGTTTGGTTTTCCCGCAGCCACAGGACACGGCCTTGAAGCCGAAAACAATGATTAATCAACTTGACGTACGGCAGGTAGGCTGATGACTTCAATCCACACTGGCTAGTCCGCCATCCATGGGGCTGGCTCTGTCACTGTTGCGCCGACTTTGTCGAGCAACGGCTCTCATGCCATTATCTGTACTCTGTACCTGGGGCAAATATGATGGCTCAGATCCTACCAAGTGATTCAGTGCCTGCCCTGCCGGGACACCCCCCACGTCTGTGCTGAGCGGTCTTCCATCCGTGAAGAAGCGAAGCGCATGGAGCTCCGAGATGGCAATACTACGCCTGCAAATAGCATTACAGGGTCTAGCAGAATCATCCTCGACAGCGTGACGGCCGGAGTGCATACGGATGAAACCTCGACGGTGGTAACGGGGGAGCGAATGCCCTCTGGGTACAAGCGGTACTGGATTGCAGGGCAGCAGCCGGCAGGTCACGCGCGCCTTTACCATTCCAGTCAAATGCGCAATACGCAGTACGCAGTACGCAGTACAGTACTTCCATGTTGTGGACCGGACGGTTCAAGAAACAAACTGTAGCAAGACCCGACAGAAAGGACGTCCGCCCTGCTTGAGGCCAAAGCTAATTGTGCCGGGACAAAGGCGCTGAGTGGACGAGGCTGCGTTCGGCTCACCGTCAGATGGCTTTCCGGGTGGCGTTCATTACGACGACGACGTAGTCTCAGACCAGCAAAAGACGGATTGGGATTCGTCCAGAGGAGACAGCAACGCGACAAGCCAACACACACGAGACACAGCGGCACAGATGATGGACCATGCATGGCCTTCCAGATCCGGTCCTCCATGCCTGCGCTGCGGCGTATAACACCAACAAAACCCGAGCCGCATCATGGACGCGGGGGAGGGGGCTGAACGGGATCGCCGGCACTGGGACTCCGGAAGTATGTGTGCCGCAGTCGAGGAAATGGAAGAACTGCGAGACAACAGAGCAACCACGCGGAATATAATGGAATGAACTGGAATGAACTGGGGCTGGAGCGAGGAACCGCGACAACGCCATTCCAGTGCCGGTTTTCCCCTCTCTCTTTTCTCTCTCAGGGCCGCGCCCATTATTGTTCCTTTATCCCCCCCCCTGTACCCCTTTTCCCCTTCCCCATTCTTAAAAAGAGTCCTTGACAAATCGCACCGCCAGACTCGCAACGTGGGTTGAGCTTGGCTTGAAACGTCGCCCAACGCCGCAACGTCGACGGTTTCAGATGCACCAGCTACCGTGCGCTTGAACCACGTTCCTTGCATGTCGACACCTTAACCGACCCCCCCCCCCCTCTCCCCTCCCTCCTCTACAATTCACCTCCCGTTGCTTTCTTTAGCATCGGCCCACAACCACCCTCCCGGTTGATAACCAGCGTGTCGCGCGGGCAGAGTACTGTAACTGTACTCTGTACTCTGTACGGATACAGGTAGGGGAAAGGGAGGGGGGAGACAGTTGTACTGTAGTTCCTGGCCTTACTCCGTACACGCACACATATACGATGTACGCTTGACCTTTATAGGCCCTAACTGACAGCCTGAGTCATCAGCAAAAAAAACACCCTTTTAACCACAAACTTACTAGCAGTTACTATCTACTATAACACCTTAATAAATACTATAGCCTAGAAAGCTTTAATTAAACTATATCTTACTAAGGGTTTACTAGAAATAACCTCTATAAGTAATAATAGAGGTATAAGATATAAGCTTGTTCTACTATTAGATAGCTTTAGAAATCCTTATTTAATAACCTACTAAAATACCTATAGGATTAAGATAGATAATTTTAACATCTTTTATATTAATACTTTATATACTATTTATAAAGATAAAAAGTAGAATATTAACTTAAAGAAATTTAGAAAGTATATAAGTTAATTTAAATAAGTAGGAATTAACCTATAGTATATACTCTACTACGCTACTATATTCCTTACCTAATCCTTAGAATCTCTTTCCTTAAATAAAAAAAAAGAAGATCTAAGATATTAAGTAAGTCTTTAAGCTAATAGTAAAAGACTTAAATATAAACTAAAATAAGAACTAAATTAATTAATTATTTAATAAGAAGCGTATTAACTTCCTTAACAAACTTAAGGAGCTAATTACCTTAGCGGGGGTGTAAGATAAGCGGAAGCAGGGGGCAGGGATATAGAAGGTGGCTCAATCAAAATAGGCTAGGCCATAAATCACACATTATTTCACACGGAGATATACGATGTACACCGGACGGAACTACGCATAAGCCAGGGCCCCACAGGGGACGCGCAACCCTTTGTCAACTCCTCAAGTCTCTCTTCCTCTTGTTCCGACTCCCTACTCTCAAGGCACCAGTCCCGTGCGCTCTGATACAGGTCCGCGAAGCCTTTATTGGCTTGCGCTACACATTCGTCCGTCCAACCCGCGTCCAGCTTACGTCTAAGTCCCCGGCTGTAGCAGCCATCCGAGAATCCTCACCAAGATCTTTCTTTGTCTCTCTCTCTCTCTCTTTCTCTCTATCTATCTCTGTACCTCGGATTTGGGGACGAAACGACTTGGAATTTCACCCAAATTCCTCGTATAGCCTCGGTAAGGATATATACGGGCGTATTAAGACGCGCATTCGGGCTTTCGAAAGGAGGCTGGTCCCCGGATCATGAATACGTAACCTGCCAAGCTGCGTTCAATCCAAACGATACGATGATGGGCTTGGAAGTTGGGGAAGGGATGGAAGAAGCACTTGGTCGTCTGCAACTCTTGAAGCTCATTGGTTCCCCCTGTACTCGGCTTGGCGGCTCATGGCCCATCCTTGTTCTCGCTCCCCGCGAGACGTTGGGGGCTGAGACAGGTTGGCGTGGGAATGGTGGACAGTCAAGTCAGGGCTAAAGAGGCAATGAGACCCGGCGGCCCCCGAAGAACCCTGGACGTCCCAACTAACAGTCTTGCTAACACCACCGACTTCTCTTTAGCCCTCTCCTCTCTTCCCGCAGATCAGCCCGGCCAGCGCGACCCCACACACCCCCCCTTACCCCTCCCCTGGCTGCCGACTGTTCGGTCCCATCTGCTCGCTCTGTTGCATGATGTGCAAGTGGCTTGTGTCTTCTTTTACGTCCAACATTCTGTGCAGGGAGGTTGCTTGTTTTAAGACCAGAAGAGAGAGAGGTCTGAGCCGGCATATCTGGACATGGAAGCCGGAAAATACGTCACTTGCACAAAGTTGTGTTCATTATCTTAACAGTATTAACATTCACCCATCCCCTCTTCGTCCTTCTCGATATATCCTCTTTGCATTCGATCTTTTACTTTTCCTTCCCTTTCACTAGGCCCAAGTTTCCATCACCAAATGTTGTTGTTGTTGTGATACCCCAGATACCCACTCCGAACCCTCTCACTCTCACTCCGGCAGCCATGGAGCGAGCGCATTCTCTTCTCACCAGCACCACCCGATCCATTAGCAGCTCGCGGTCCAGCACTCGCTCGTCCCGCTCAAACTCATTACTCAACACAACACTCAGCCCGGAGAAGGGGGAGTTCTTCCTCCCCGCGCCAGCCACCACGATCTCACAGCCGAAAATCAGGGTGCGGGCGATACTAGGCCACTGCCTGTATCGTAGGGTCGTGATATGGACCGTGACGATATCCATGCTTATCGCGCTGGCGTACCTCAAGACGCCCTTATACAAACGAGACGGCAAGATCTTGGGAGATGACTACAGGATAGGCGGCATCGGGGTCTCCCCGAAGAAGCATGGCAAGCCAGCACCGCCCGAAGAAGACCTCATCGTCGACGGTGACATGCCGCCATGGCTCAAGTTTAAACAGTGAGTTCCCGCGCAGAACATGTATACACAGAAAGTGTCCAGCTCCGCCGAGTCGGTTCTCACTAACACCACACGAAAAAGCCTCAACGGCTACTTCAACGGCGTCAAGTCCATCGTCCCCATCGCCAACCACACTCCCGAATACCCCAACAGTTCTTTCCCGGCACCGCTCACGGACGTGCCCATTTACCATGATACCCCTCCCGTCCCCACCCCCTACGCAGCTCACCCGGATTATGCATCTACGGAGTATCGGAGAGAACACCACCCCGTCCGCGAATGTTTTATCGACGAAAACGACAAGGTTGCCGTCCCGGACATCTACGCCTTCGACGGCGTGCCTCAGAATCAGCCTGACCCGGCCATCGGCTCGCACACTGTGCTCGGCCTTCGCAATGACGTTTGCTTCGATCGTTTCGGACGCTATGGCCCCTACGGTCTCGGGTACAGCATCAGCGAGGGCGGCACGTCTCAGGGTCTGGATACCGAACGGGAGGGCGCCGAGGCCGTCTGGGCCAAGACTGGCAAGATCGACTACGGCCGCGTCGACTGGGGCGACGCCCAGGAGCGGTGCGTCGAACGCAACAGCGCCCGCTTCAACAACGGCACGGGGGATAGCAGCTACGGTTCCACCCACGGCGAGCCCGAAAGCACGGAGGGCGGCGGCGGCGGCCTCAAGAAGATGGACCGCATCGCCGTCGTCGTCCGCACCTACGTCGGGTTCGAATGGACGCAGCTCGCCATTGTCAACTTCCGCGCCATGGTCTCGGAGCTGTCGCTCAAGTCCGGCGGCGAGTACACCGTCCACTTCCTCCTCCACGTCAAGGACAACGAGGCGCCCATCTGGTCGGATCCGTCCGTCATCCAGAGCATCCTCGACGCCAACGTGCCCACCGAGTTCCACTCCATGTGCACTCTCTGGTCCGAGGCCGAGATGAAGCTGTACTACCCCGGCCACTTCGCCGACGCCATCGAGAACCCGTCCAACGGCGACATCCACGGCGTCTACCGGAGCGCGCAGATGCCCCTCCAGGTCTTTGCCCTCCAGCACCCCGAGTACGCCCACTTCTGGAACTGGGAGATGGACATGCGCTACATCGGCTCTTACTACGAACTTCTCGACCGCCTCGGGTCCTGGGCCAAGGCTCAGACCCGGACCCTCCTCTGGGAGCGGTCGGCCAAGTACTACATCCCCGCCGAGCACGGGTCTTGGGACGAATTCGCCAACATTGTCGAGAAGGAGCTCAACGCTTCCGGCCGCCGCGCCGTCCTCGGCCCCCAGATCTTCCCCGGCCGCATGCCGCTCGAGAGCGAGGATGCCGGCGTCTCGATCCTGCCCCCCTCGTGCTCCCGCGGTGGCGATCCGTCCGAGTGCGGCGTCGGCGAGGAGGCCGACCTCATCACGCTCAACCCCCTCTTCGACGCGGACGAGTCCGGCTGGGTGTTCGCCAAGGACGTAACCGGCTACGAGATGGTTTTCGCTCCGCCGCCGCGCCGATGCGCCATCGTCACGGCCTCGCGGATCTCCCGCCGGCTCCTCGCCGCGATGCACGAGGAGATGTGGCGGATGCACCACAGCATGTTCTCCGAGATGTTCCCGGCCAGCATGGCGCTGCACCACGGCTTCAAGGCGGCCTATGCGCCGCACCCCGTCTTCCTGGACCGGGCGTGGTATCCCTACAGCACTATCGAGAAGGCCTTCAACGGCGGCCGCGACGGCACCACGGGGGGTCACGGCAGCCCCTTTGATCTCAAGAACGAGCACAACCACAAGGGCACGAGCTGGTATTACAACTCCGAGTTCGCCGGCCTCCTGTGGCGCCGGTGGCTCGGGTACGCCCAGTTGGACGGCCGCGGCAACAACGGCGGCCGCGCCGGCGAGGGCTCCCTCCGCGGAGGGCGGCGCGAGGAGTCCCACAGGGACGGCTCGGGTCGGCTGTGCATGCGCAGCATGTTGGTGCACCCGATCAAGTGGGAGAACCCGAGCGAGAGGAACTAAAGCGCGTGTTTTCTCCTATTTTTTATATTATTTTTTTTTTGCGGGCAAGGCATTAACAGCGAGGACCATAGTGTCCGGTCTCAGAACATCCCGTCATGGACATCAGGAGCCGTGGGAGAAGCGTGTTCAAGGGTTTTGTTTCCCTTTTTTTCTTTTTTTGAGCAAACATTGATTTCATCTGCTTGTACGGCCCAACTTTCTAGCATTTAAACCCCCCCCCCCCCCTCCCCTTTTTCATGGAGTGTACATATCGAGGGCAAAAAAAACGGGCTTTTTGAGGCGGATTGCCATACCAACCGTGGGAGCAAGCGGGATATACGGTTCAAACATAGCATTTTTTTCCATTTCTTCTTCAAGAGATGAGAGACAGGAATTCATCCATTCCGTTGATACCATCACACACAGGCACGAACAGCCGGCAGTCGAGAGCCATGTTTCTGTTTGTTTTTCTTTGTACATAGGAGCGCGACAACCCACCGTCGCTCTTCTTTTTTTTTTTTTTTTGCAGGTTGCAAGCGGGCACACACACACTTGTACCGTACTCAATCACACACAAAGAGACGATGAGGGGGGTTTTTGCGCGGCGTTTGGGGTAAATTGGATGGGAAATCGGGGTGTGGAACTTGTTCTGTTTTTGGCTTTTCTGGGGTGATTCTTGGCGAATGAGCCAGCCAGCCAGAAACTTGATGGCGAAGAGAAGACACTCTATTCCTCACAAGAAACCTCGGATGTGACCTCATTTCAGTCCCAAGATGCCATATTTCTCGTGTATGAGAGAGAGAGAGAGAGAGAGAGAGAGAGGAGCTTTACCGGCCGGCCGTCCGTTCTTTGGCCTCAGTCATCCAGCATTGAGGACTCGGAATACTGCCCCTCTAGGATTGACGAGGTGTTTGTTGCAATGACTGACGAATGACGTTGTGTCCATTGTTGTTGTTTTTTTTGGTAATTTTTGATCCCGGATTTTCATCCTCATGTCCGGTTAGACTTTTCCTCCCAATTCATCCGTTTCCCCCACGCCCCGACCGGCACTTTACTAATGTCTTCATGCCCACCGGCCCCGGCGAGGCATTCCCCATTTCACGGTGGCAGACAAGGGTCCGTCAGCCCCATCCATCACCGATGCCCTCCTCGCTCCTCACATGACGGGTGCCCGGGGGTCCTTGTATTTGGCTTTGAGCGAGCTTTTCGCCGGGAGGGATACGCTTGGGGGAAGGAGGGGGGGGGGGCGGAGAAGATTAACAGGGACACTCCGGACATCTCAAGAGGGCGAGGGTACACGGCAGGGATGGCCCGGAACGTCCGTCCGTTTTCCTTGGGCGTTCTGGGTCGGCCGTGCGAAGTTTCCTGTACGACGTATGGCGCCCCCACCTCCCTCCTCTTGTGGGTGGAAGCGGAGCAAATGGGGGTACCTGTGTCAGTCAGGTTCGGATCCTATCGGCGTCACATTCTGGGGTTGTTGGCGTAACTGTCTCTTTGGTGACGCCGATCCCTCCCTCGTACGAAAGCCATCTTGCGGCCTCCGGATGAACCGACGTCGTCCCTATTTCGGATTTGGGGATGAGGTAAGCCACTCTCCTCTGGCTTGTTGTGTTCCGGACAGATGAAGGCGATCGGTACATGTGGCGACAGGTATACGCGGCGAGTGGCCGGCCTCTCTCGTCTTCCTTCGAGCTATTTTTCCATAGGCGCTGTGATATAGGTATGCTCAATCGTAAACGCGAGGGGATGCGGTTTTCCTACCGACGTCCCTCATTGGCCCGAGTAGTGCTTTTTGAGTTTTGTCGTGTCTTTGAGTGTCTGGAAAATATCGGATTCCTCGCCACCCTCAAACGCTTTCGGGGTCCATCCACATCGTACTTTGAGGGCAGGGTCTCTGTTCCCCGTTTGGTGGTTATCGGAGTAGCCTAGGTTGACTTACGGGTTTTCAATGTTCGTTCCAAGTTGGGCCATCAACGTTGGTCCGATCGAGGGTGGGAGAGGGGGGGGGGGGGGGGGGGGTGTTAAGGCTGACACAGATGTCCTCCTTAGGTAGTTGTCAGAAAGGCTGGGATCGCACAGAGTGAAAGAGTCGATGATGCCCTCAAGGTAGGTGTATGTAAGGATGACCATTCGAATCTGCCCTTCTGCTGGCCCCTGGCCCCGCAGGAGGCCCTTAAATGCCTCACTAGATCCGTCTAGACTATAGATATGCCGGCCAATCTCTTGCGCCCAGGCCCTTCCAGCTCCTCCAGGCCCCTCCAGTACCCCCTATGTACCCTATAGTCTATCTAATTGACGGGGGTAGTAAAGTGATAGGTCAATTGTGCGTATATTTAGTGTTGTGTGTGTAACTATTGCGTTGCCCTTGCGCCTGGCCTTTACCCTCGACTTAGCCTGTAGGAACCCCTTTTCTAGGTGCTTAAGGCCTCTACGAGGCCCACTGCGCAGGTTAAAGCCTGCAGTAGTCCCCTTACTAGGCGCTAATAGGCTAGCTAACTTTAAGCTAAAATATCTATTAACTCTACAACTCTAAGGCGTATAGAAAGTACCCTCTAAAGTACCCTATAATTTAATATACCCCCTTAGGGAAGGCCTTCTTATTAGCCCTTATAGCCTTATAGTTATAAAGGGTAAAGCCTTTACTTCTTTAGTATGTAAAGGTATATAATAAGGCCTTTCCTATACTCCTTATAGTGCTTATAGGGTACTTAGTATGTATAGGAGATTATAAGCCTCCTATATAGCCTATATATCTTCTTTTATTATCTATACCTTTAAGTAGGCTTTATTTTCTATAAGCTTTTAGGCTTTATTATACTTAAGAATCCCTTTCTTATTAGTTATATTTAACTACTATAAGAAAGCCTAGTACTTTACTACATTAAAAGCTTTTACAAGCTTATTTACTATTAGCTTTATAGATAGTATATATATAATATTAATATAGCCTTTAGTAACTTTCTACTGTAGCCACTAGTTATATATATTAATATAGTATAGCTTTATATTAAGCTTTAAAAGCTTCTTTGTTATAAGATTAATGGTCTAAAGATTATTATATTATATTTATATTCTTATAGGCTAAGGGGTTAGTAAAGTATATATTATACATTAGCTATACTTTATAAGTAGCTAAATTTAAAGTTATAAGATTTATGAGCTTATAAAAAGGGCTTCGTTAGTAGCTTATATAAGTACTAGAAGCTTAGCTTTAGTAGTTAATATAGTAATTATATCCTACTTATCAGCTCTCTAGGTAATAAAGCCTTTAAAAAGCTTTATAATAAAGGCTTATAAGCTCTTTTAATAAAGGGAGTTATTTATAAAGCTTATATTAGAGATAACCTTAAGAGTATCTTCTATACTACTAGGCTTAGTACTATAGTAAAGATATAGGTACTATATAGTATAAAGGTATAAAAGGATGTAGTTAGCTACCTTCTAGTAAGCTTTACTTAGGTTTTAATTAAATCTTATAAGCCTACTTATAGTAAAAGTAATATTTAAATATATTATAATAGTAGTATATAGGATTATCCTAACTTTATATTAATAAAGTGTAATCTTATGTAGGAGGGTATTTCCTATGCGTAGAAGTAACTTATCTTTAACTATAGGTATAAATTTGTAATTATTATTTATTATATTAGCGTATATATAGGAAGTAACTTTATAGCCTTCTCTACGTATATAGCTTATAAATGCTAGAGTCTCCTAGTCTTTTAATTATAAAGGATCTTAAGGCTAAGAAACTATTAAAGCTTCTACCCTCCTTTAAGGTAGTATTTTAATTAAAGGGTATATAGCTCCTCTATTACTATAAGCTTATAGGCTTTTAGAAACACTAATATGTGGTTATTAATATAAAAGAAGAAGGTAATTTAGTTTTTCTACTAATTGTAATCTTTACCAGTAATATATTTAAATCTACGCTTAATAAGACCTTTCTTAAAGTACTTTTACTATAGTAGTAGTAATTAGTATAATTTATAAAAAGCTTTTTAAAGGTATATAATTACATCTTTCTTATAGTAGCCTAGAAAAAGCTTTATATAAACCTCCTTATTAATATCTATATATATAAACGTATTAACTACATTATATTAGAGTAGCTTGAAGTTAAAGTAGGTAGCTAAAGCTATTAGTATATAAA
>PUHP01000425.1:5009-21917 GCA_006783085.1 Colletotrichum shisoi
GGGGGGGGGGGGGGGGGTTGCCAAGGGCCGTAGAACCCGCCCAACTGCATACAACGAACGGTTGTCTCGGTTCAGTCTCTGGCCTAGAAGACGTGCTAGTCTCGTCTTAGACGTCTTGGAGGGGCGCGTGTTAAGAGACGCCCCCTCCTCTCCGAAGGTGTGTCTCTCAGCCGTATGGAGAGAGAGCCGACGCGTGTGTCGCCCGCACCGCACCGCAGGGACCAGAAACATACATTCAACTGAAGGAACAGCGTCTCATCGACCGGAGCGAGGGAGAGACGAGGTGGACTAGCGCCGTCCTTGGGATTCTTGGAAGAGGGCGATGGCGAGGACGATATCCCGGGGGGGGGGGCTCCTGGCCGGCTGCCACATGGAGGACCGGGAATATCGTTCCCACGCAAGAAAAGAAAGGATAAGGGCCACTACACGCCGACTTCATTTATGAAGGGATGATGGTCCGGATCACTGATAGGGAACCCGCCGCCCCCAACACGGAAACAGACCTCCTTGCAAAAGCAGGAAAGAAAAAAAGAAGAAGGACAAACGACATGGCATCCTTCCTTCGCCTCGCGTTGGTGTTGGTCCTTGGCGTCCTCGCCGCCGCCGTACATGCGCAGGACGCATCCTCCAGCAAGCCCGGCTACCCGGCCTGTGCCGTACGTTTCTCTCTCCCTTGGTTTTGGATGAATTTTATTGTTATTTCCCTTGTTGTGTTTTTCTCTCCTTTTCTGTTTTCTTCTTCTTCTTTTTTTCTTCTTTTTTTTTGGCAATTTTGATTCCGCCTGAATCTTCCGGGCAAGATCTCATCTGGCTCAGAAAAAGAGAGACGGAATGAAGTTGAAGCAAGGGATGAAGCTGACGAGACTGCAAATCTACAGACGAAATGCATCGCCAGCGCCTTTGCCGGTGGCTTCTGCGCTCCCACAAACCAGACCTGCATCTGCACGAATGAGCAGTTCCAGCACAACGTCACTCGGTGCGTATCAGTAAGCTGTACGATACCGGAGGCTCTCGGTACGTCTTGAAGAAGAAGAAGAAGAAGAAGAAGAAGAAGAAGAAACACTCCCCCCCCCGGCTCTTCGCCATGTCGATGAGGTTTGGGTTTGCCCCGTCTGACCAGGAACAAAACAAGCCGGCAGCCACCAAGAATGCGAGCCTCACGAACTGCGGCGCCCCCGTGCACAACCGAGCCGAGTCGTACGTCGTCCTCTCCAACACCATGGCCATCCTCGCCGCGGTCTGCGTCATGGGCCGGTTCGGCTACAAGATCGTCTTCGCCGGCCTCGACGTCGGCTGGGACGACTGGTTCGTCATGGCGACGCTGGTCGCGGCCATGCCCAGCGCCGTCATCACCGTCCACGGCACGACGGCCAACGGCCTCGGCAGGGACATCTGGACGCTGGAGCCCCGGCAGATCACCAACGTGCTCTTCTACTTCTACATCATGGCCTGGCTGTACTTCCTGCGGGTGACGCTCGTGAAGCTGGCCATCATCTTCTTCTACATGCGCATCTTCCCCGCCAGGGCGGTCCGGCGCGTGCTGTGGGCGACGACCGTCTTCATCGTCGTGTGGGGCTTCGCCTTCGTCGTCGCGGCCGTCTTCCAGTGCAGGCCCATCCACTACTTCTGGACGAGGTGGGATGGGCTGCACCAGGGCAGCTGCGCCAGCGCGAATGCCGTCAGCTGGTCCAACGCCGCCATCAGCATCGCCCTGGACCTGTGGATGCTCGCGATTCCCTTGTGGCAGCTGAGGGCCTTGAAGCTGCACTGGAAGAAGAAGGTGGGCGTGGCGTTGATGTTCATCGTCGGCACGTTGTGAGTTTTGTTTTCTTTTCTTTTTCTTCTTTTTTTTCCCTTCTTCGACTTTTTGCGTTTGTCCCATGGGTTCCATGTCAGCTAACATTCCCCCCCCAAAGTGTGACCGTCGTGAGTATCATTCGCCTCCAGTCTCTTGTCGACTTCGCCAAGGGATCCAACGCCACCATGGACTTCATAGACGTCAGCATATGGAGTACGGTTGAGATCTGCGTCGGCATCATATGCGCGTGTCTGCCCTCTATCCGCATGATCCTGGTCAAGCTCTTCCCGGGCATGTCTGGCTCGACCCTCCGGAGCAAGGGGAGGCAGTACTACCAGCAGTACGGCAGCGACATCAGGTCGAAAGGAGCGCGGAGCCAACCGCGCACTGTCGGGGTGGTCACCGTGGACAGGAGCGACTCCGTGCATGACGTGGAGGACCGGCACATCAAGTTCCAGAAGACATTCACAATCTCTTACAGCGACAGCGACGAGACGGATCTTGTGCCGATGAAAGACATTCAGAGGCCGGCGAGGACTCATCAGTAGCTCGAGAGGAGATGTGTAGACCAGGAGGATTTGGGCTTTGGAACATCATAGAGAAACTAGATATCTTTAATCAATGAGGAATGACTCGTTTGGGACTTTGTTCTCTTTAAAGATCACTCAGTGGTGAAAGAATACCTATATGCGTTTCTTATATTCTTCGAAAAATCATACTCTGGATTGGTTGACTTCTCGACTGTTTACCCGGCATAAAAGAAATGAGATCATCCACAAGGTAATGAACTAGAGCGGCAAAAATATTCCGAAACCGAGAATCGGACTCGGGGCTATGCCTTTCCATTTCGCAGTTCAGGTCTACGAGTTGAGAGGGCATCATGTTGGCCACTACACCATATCGGATGTGGATATCTAGAACGGGTCTCGAAGGAATTATAAAGCTAACCCCACCCAACCCGAGCAAGCCATCTTCCAGATTGTCAACGGTTGTCTCTTGCCTTTTCGCCTTGCGTGTGGCGCGTATTGTTCAGCTATCAAAATCCCATTTTACTGACTGCTTATTGACCTGAGCATCCTTTGAAAACTCGGGGCGGACAGAGCTTTCCCCACCCTATACTGTCGTCTATGAAGGCAAACATAACAGCTGGAAGTAAACTTGACAACATCAGCCAAGAACATTATCAACCCAGCAGTCGCATCGGCTTGCTGATGTGCACTTTATCAAACCTGAACATTGGCCTAGGAACCGGTTTGCTCAGGGCCAGCAAGTTTCCCACAATGGAGCGGTGGCAACCGGATGGAACAACAGAAGTCAAAGTTTCGTAACATTGTAGTTAAAAAACTAGTGTTTTTAGTTGACTGTACTTATTCAGGGTCAGACAGCTTTGACGTGGTGGCTCTACCCTTGATGAAGAATGTACGGATACATATCCGCTCCTCGGAAGCCCAGTGGACTCGTTCTTATCGTAGTAGATGGTTCAGGAAACATCAGTAATATTAACCACAATGATCTTTGGAGGAAACAAAATGATTCAAGTTTTATACTAGGACGCGTTCTTGGAAGAAACCTTGCAAGCAAGAAATAGCAGGTCGTCGCCAAACACTCCAGGCAGCGGTCAAGTCAATCATACATGTATGAAATCTTGTACAGCGAAGCATCAGTTTCTTGGGTCAATTAAGGGATAAGGTACTTTATTGGAGTATGAGAGGATGGTTCATGTTGGTTTGAGGCAACAGCAACCCATGTCCAGTGGTTTTGATCAACCGGGTTCTGATTGCTAGTTGATAACCACTTGGTGACCCAACATCTCACAGTCCTCAAGAGGAGTTCCAGTAAGTTGTGTCGACCCAAGAGGTCCACCCGGGCAGAATGGAGTCAATAGACACAGCACTCGACAGCTTCTTGGCCCAGCTGATACGGGTGCCGCTCGCGCCCGTCCCGGTGTTGCCGTACTCGGCGTAGTACACGTTGCCGGTCGGGTTGGTGCCCCAGGCGGACCAGCCGACGGGCTTCACGACGTCGCTGAGGTCCGAGTTCTGCACGACGGTGCGCGCGTACTCCCTCCACGGGCGGCCGAGGACGGTGGACTCCTTGGCGACGCCGGCGCCCGACTTGGCGGCGATCTTGGACCTGTTGATGACGTACCAGTAGGCGTCGGCGGAGTCCCGGCCGCTGGCGGTGATGTACCCGGCGCCGTTGATGGCGATGGTGCACTTCTCGAACCAGGCGTTGCCGTCGTTGCCGAAGATGAAGTCGACGGCGCCCTCGACGTAGCTGTTCTTGTAGACCTGGTGGGGCTTGTTCGTGTAGACGGTGTCCTGGTACCCGACGAGGCTGCAGCCGTAGTACGCCTGGTACTGGCCGTTGGCGGAGACCGCCAGGGCCTGCGAGTCCTTGCCGTAGCCGTTGACGAGGTTGACGTTGTAGAGGCTGAAGTAGTCGGTGGCCACGCGGAGGGTCGCGGAGAGGTCGTTGCTCCCGGCGGCGGCGGCGGACAGCGAGTTCGTCAGCGTCACCTGGTTCTTGGTGTAGTCCTGGTCGTTGGTCGTGTAGGCGTAGATGACGAGCTTGCCCTTCAGGCTGGGGATCGAAACCTGTCCGGAGTACGTCCCCGGCTGGATGAAGATTGTCGTGGTCGCGGTGGAGCTGGCTGAGATGGAGTTGATGGCGGCTTGGAGCTAGGTAGTAGCCATGTGATTAGTATGGAGAGGTCATGGTGAAAGCACCGCCAGTGGGACTTTGGAGGGGGCGTTGATCGGGCTTTTCCATGAGAATGTGACTTACAGAAGTGAATTGACCGCCAGACTTGGCAACAACAATAGAGCCAGAGGGTGGCGAGGTCCTCGAGGCAGCCCAGACGCTGCCCGCCAAAACGGTGAGGGACGAGAGAAGACTGAAGAATTTCATGATGTTGTTGGTCTTGAAGGAAACAGTAGTTGGTATCTCTCAACAGATGGTTTCCCTACGATCCATCGAGGTCCAAGTGATGGTTAAATATGAAATATGAAGACACACACATCTTTGCAGGGCAGTCGGTTCGAATCCGGCAGCGGAAACCCAATTCTCTAGCCCCTTTGGCAAGGGCTAGAAATTAATACTGCGAGTGGAACCTGTGTTCTAATTGGTGTTCTAATCCCGCGGGGTAGCTATAGGAGGATTAATAAAAATATGTATGTAACTCTATGTGTAATTAATTATTAAGGGCCTTAGTTAGCAAAGCTACCCCCCTCTAACCTTAGTTAGCAAGACTATCCCTATCCCCTTAGATGCAGCATAGCTCCAGGTGTGGGGTAGCAGCCAGAAAGAGGCTAGCTTAGAATGAATTCTGTATAGTACCTTAGGCTCTAGCAGATTTGCCTATGCTAAAGGTTAAAGTAGTGTTGCTCTACATACAAAGATAGAGAGATTTGCTAATGCACTGTATGCTTCTACTTAGTAAAGTAGTGCGGAGGAAACAGTAGGTCTGGAGCCATGCCGCGTCTGAGGGGATAGCAAAGGCCCCTCTGTTAACTAGTCTAAAAATCTTGTGTAGCTCTACTGTAGAAGGGACCCTCCCTACAGACAATATACTACCCATTAACCGTGAAATGGATGCGGCGAGGCCCTCCATGTCAAGCGGGCAAAAAGCTTGGCTGCAGCGGATATTACCCGCCTATGGGCATGCACCACACCCATTTCGTCCGGTCGAGTGGCATCCTCGTCAACCGTCGCTACAAGTCACCCCGACGCTAGCTTTTTGACGACCTGGGAATAATCCCGTCCACTCAGCTGGGAGAAGGGCTGACTACCACACGAGTGTAAGTCGGACCGCAAGGCCGCGGTGACGGGGCGATGCGGTGCTGGAATAAGAGACCATGATTCAGATGAGCCAAGCCGGACAACGAGGTCGGCGGCGACTCGCCTTCCTCTTCAAGAAGAATAGTGGAATTGTCAAGTCGAGTGGCGTATGCAAGCTGAAGCTGACATTTCACCACTGATTAGGGTAAGATGTTGTTGTTGTTATTGTTGTTGTAAGAGAATCGTACACATAAGATTTCTTACCTTCTTCCCTTCTTCCTTTCTTATTGTTGGATACTTAACGAGTAGTATTTAGTAGTTATTACACTGATTTCCTCTCGTCTAAGCATAGGTAGGCTGAGTACACGCAGGCAACAGGAGGATCCGTGACACCATTAACAAGGGGCTTGCGAGTAGACACCTTCTGGAAGAGTGCATGTAAGGCATACATACAGCATTGCGGCAAAAGACATACGGGATGTTTTGTGCTACGTAAGGCTCCGCAAAGTGAATTCTTCATACATTGCCAGGCATGATAACAGGAGTGAACCCATCTCTTACGAGATACCTACCTCGAACCGCCACGGGAGAACCCGATCTGTTACGTCGTGGAATCCGTCCACTTACTCTCGAGACCGGATTAAGAGCAAACAGAAGCCTTGGGCCCTGCGTTAGCTTTGACATAGGCAGGCACGTCCGCAGTCGGGGTGAGAGTGTAAGAATAGTAGCTTCCGGGGTTGAAGGAGGTGCCAGAGTTGGCCGCAATAGTTCCGGTGCAGCTCTTGTACGTGTTCCCAGACGCGTTCAAGACGGCCCCGGCGTCCTTGGTCAGCGGGTTCTTGGTGTTCTCGAAGAAGACGTTCTCCACCCGCGCGTTGGTGCTGCCACGGGCATAGTGGCCGTAGGAGGTGATGCCGTAGAGGTAGTTGTTGTACAAGTGGACCTGGGCGAGGTTGTCGGCGGAAGGGTTCCGCTGGTTGGTCTTGTCGAACCAGTTGTGGTTGATGGTGCCGCGGGCCGAGACGTTCTCCGTCCAGCCGATGCCGAAGTTCTTGTCGTGGTTGCGGAAGATGTTGTTCGAGACGGTGAAGAAGGTGGTGTCCTTCCGCAGGTCGAGCAGCCCGTCGCCGCCGTTCTCAAAGAGACAGTGGTCGATCCAGATGTTGCTGACGGTGTCGGCCTGGACACCGTCGCGGTCGTTCTCGACGCCGTCGTTCAAGTTCGTGTGGCCGATCTTCAGGTTTCGAATGATGACATTCTTAGCCCCGTTCAACCCCAATCCGCCTTGCAACCCCGATTAGTTTTTTCAAGAACTACTTTAGGAGGGGTTCCAACACGAAAAAACCTCACCCTGGTAGAGTTCGCCAGATGTGCCGAGACCGATGACGGTCTTGTCACTCGCAACCTTGATCTCCTTGCCGAGAGGCGTGATGGTGATCCGGCCACTGACTTTGATCACGTACTTTCCGGATGCGCTGGCGTACTTCTCAAGATCCGCCTGGGTTTGGACTGTAACTTCCGTGCCGCCTGTACCGCCGGTTGTTCCGCCGTTGAGGGAAGCGAACCCCGGAGCGGAAGCCAGGCAGCCCGTGGCCTGCCTCTCTACGACGCCGCCGTGAACCGCTGCGGCCCCTTGAAAGAGAACGAGAAGAGAGGAAGAGAATCTCATTTTCAGTTTTGGCGAAGTGATGTGCGTGCTGCGTCAACCCCTTTTCCGGCTTATGCTGAAGAGTGAACTACGTCGCCATGGGTTCAGCAGTGGAACGGTGAGTTTATAGGACTTTCGCAGCTCAGTTGTCGGTCTCCGGGAGAGTTCCATTCTTTCTCTTCTCGATAGCCCATGTTCATCTCACAAGGTACTGACGGCGGAAGATTTTCACGGGTCACCTTTAGGCTGAACGCACCCCGGGCTTGGCCGATCTTTCGATCCACGCCAAGCATAGATGGGCAGGTCGGCGATGTCAACAGAAAAGTCGTGGCAGCCCGCGAGCATCTTTTAACAGCACCAATGCCAGCTGTCGAAAAGCGTTTCAGGTAAATCGATGGGCGCCGAGAATGTTGCCAAGCACATCCCGTGATTCAAGGAGGAGAGGGGGGGGGGGTCTTGATGTGACGTTGTGTCCGGACAACGATCAGGACAACCAAAAAAACCCACCAGTTGAATGAATTTGTTTTTCCCCGCATCACCATCACGATATTGAATCTCCGGCGCACCAAGTCCGCCAATAACCAAACGGGTGCTTCTGGACCCCCGAAGTTGATGCCGTTTTGGGGATGCTGATCGCCGCTCTGATTCGATTCGGGGTCATGGATATCGTTCAGAGGTTGCTTTTTCATCTCTGGGCACCCAACTTTCAAGAGGGCAAGATTTGGCGAGCGGGAAGGCAAACGAAGTGTTAAAAGAAAATTAAAACTAGGATTCTGCCAATTTCCTCAAGTTTCAGCACTAACGTCGCTAACATTAGTGCGTATGTCGATTGTGAGGTTCTCGTTGCTCCCATAGTCCATGTCTATATGCTCTTCATGCTGTCTATGTCTTCTATGATACTCATTAGGGTTCGTTCGACTCATTTGGCTTCCATCCTTATGCCTGTCTCTACGGGTTTACCGCCATCTCTGCCTTGCGGGCGAACCGTACGCCCAACACGCAAGCGAATCCCGCCATTGCCATAGCACCGGCATAATACGCCGCCGGCCTGAAACTCTCGAGGCCGGCGGTGTCTCCCGAGAGAGAGTAGAGTCCGGAAGCAATCGGCGTACCCTGGTTCGAGTCAGGGAAGACGGTTGATCGGCGGAGGGCCATCGAAAACTCACGAAAAAGAAGCCGCAGAACCACGTCGTCCAGACCACCGGGATGATGCTGAGCGTGTTCTCGCCGCCGAAAGTGGCGCTGATGGCAATGGGCGTCAGACTGAAGAATGCACCGCAGCCGATGCCGTTGAAGATGAGGTAGACGGCAAATATCCCGATGGAGGTCGAGAGCGGCCAGACAATGAGCGAGCTGAGACTCATGAAGAGTATGCAGATGGCCAGGCTCTCGACGGGACCCAGCAGTGTGTCGGCGACCCAGCCCGCCAAGATACGCCCCAGGGTGGAGGCCAGGTTCCAGGCCGCCAAGACGATAATTCCGGTCTCCTTGGAGTAACCCATCGATCTCGAGAAGATTGGGACAAAGTAGGGCGGGATGAAGAGTGGGAAACAAGCCAGGACGGTGCCCCCCACTAGCAAGAGGAAGCGAGGCTGCTTGAAGCGGAACCTAGGCAGTCTTGTTAGTCTAATAGTTCCACCACGGGTGTTTTCAACAGAACTCACCACTGGAGTTGACGGGAAGACTTGTTCCCGGAACCGGTGCTTCTAGGGAGGAAAAACGACGCGGGGATGGACACACCCCAGAGGATGAACCCGAGGATGCGGAACGTCCAGGCGACATCAAGATCCCTGACGAGGAAATTGGTCACGACGCTCATGACCGCAGAGCCCAGGCTGCCACCGCCGAAGACGAAGCCCATCGCCAAGGCCTTGCGTCTCTTGAACAAGCTCATCGGAGCAGTGGAGACCGACTGTGATCCATGCAAACAAAGGTCAGTCGGGGGGGGGGAGAGCAATTGACTGGAAGCAGAGAGAGTCTGAGCAGAGCCAGACGGGAAGCGGGCACTCACAAAAACACACAGTCCACCGCCGAGGCCGAAAACGAGCCCATGCAGGAAGAACAGCGCGACGACGTGATGGGTGGCGAAACCGGCGAGCACCTCTCCGAGACCCATGAAGACGCCGCCAACCAACGCGGCGAGTCGGTACCCTATGCGGCGGACGATCTTGTCCGAGACGACGCTGAGGCAAATCATGAAAGAGGTCGCCAGGGAGCCGACGAAGGTCAGGGTCGTCAGGCTCGAACCGGTCGTCTCGACGAGCCTGACCTGCGTGATGCCCCAGGAGTAGACGACTCCGAGGTAGACGAACATGGTCAAGGAGGAGGCCGCAACCGTGACCCACGCTCTTCGGTCGTCGTGCGTTTGCTCGTCTGGCTTCGCTGCCGGGCTGGTCGACGGGCCGTCGCTTGAATGGTCTGTTTCGTGAATCGTGCCCATCTTGCCTCGAGTCGGGCGGCGCGCCGTGGTGGGCTGGGCTTGAGGTTGCTTTTTCGGGATCCATGATAACAACACCACGAGATTACTCTTTACCAGATATTATTGTAGACTTTGGGTTTATGATGGAAAGTCATGTTCGAGTTTTCGCCGGCGGTAGTTTATGGGATTCTCCAAGGGGGGGGGGGTTGGAAAATTGCATGTTTGTATTAGTCGGCTTTCGGATCTCGGGTTTGGTTCAGAACCGATGTCGGATCTTCTTCTTCGCAGAGCTTTTTCTGACGCACGCCACGTCATTTGCGAGAATCAATTCTATCATGCTTCTAGTGGGGGGGAGGGGGTCTTTCGTGGAATCTCTTCTTAATACTCTTCGATCGATCCCCCGGCTTGGATCCCGTTTTTGCTCCGTGTCCCGGGAAGAAAGCAGCAGCCGCCGCCGCCGGTGTCGAGCCCGATCTCTCGGCTTTGAACACTAACGCCGAGAAATGGGTATATTAAGTCGACTCAGACTCCGAATTCTTTGGAGAAGCATCTCCTCTTAGCCGCATTTATCTTTGTAAAGTTCCACCTTGTGCCACTCAAAGATCACGAATTGGCCATCACAGCAATGGCTCCCGCAAGAGACGACGAGCTCTTCACGCCGGCCACGGCCCGCCAGAACCCCACGAGCCTCGAGTCCAACGGCGCGGAGGGTCGTTTGATGCACCGCTCCCTGGTCCAGCGTCCCGCAATGGTTGAGTCCGCCAGCGGGGTCTATTTGAACCTGGCCAACGGTCGGACAGTCATCGACGCCTGCGGCGGTGCCGCCGTCGCCATCATCGGCCACGGCAACGAGGAAGTCATCCAAGCCATCACCGACCAGGCCCGGAAAGTGAGCTACGTCCACACACAAGCGTACACCACCGAGCCGGCCGAGGAGCTCGCCAGTGTCATCCTCGACGGCAACCCTCACGGACTCGAGAAGGCCTTCTTCGTCTGCAGCGGGAGCGAGGCCGTCGAGTCGGCGTTGAAGCTGGCCCGCCAGTACCACTACGAAACGGGCCAACCGGAGAGGCTGCACCTCATCGGCAGGCGGCAGGCATACCACGGCAACACCATGGCGACGATGTCCATCTCCGCCGTCGCGGCGCGGAAGGTCCCTTACCACGGCTTCGGCTACCCCCACGTCTCGTTCGTCTCGCCGGCGTACGCGTACCAGTACCAACGCAAGGACGAGACCGAGGGCGAGTTCGCAGCCCGGCTCCTGGCAGAAATCGAGGCGGAATTCCAGCGGGTCGGGCCGGGTAACGTCGTCGCTTTTGTGGCCGAGACCGTGGTCGGAGCCACCGCGGGATGCGTGGCGCCCCCAGTCGGCTATCTCGCGGGCGTCCGACGGATCTGCGACGAGCACGGCGCCCTTCTCATCCTCGACGAGGTCATGTGCGGCACCGGACGCACGGGGACCTTCTTCGCCTTCGAGCAAGAGGGGGCTGTTGTCCCCGACATCGTCACCGTCGCCAAGGGACTCGGGGGAGGCTACGGTCCCATCGCCGGTGTCTTGGTGCACGAAAAGTTGGTCGCCGCCCTGAGGCAGGGCTCCCACGCCTTCAACCACGGACACACGTATCAGGCGCACCCCGTCGCCTGCGCCGCGGCCTTGGCCGTCCAGAAGATCCTGAGGCGAGATGACCTGGTGGCCCGCTGCGCTCAGCTGGGCAAGAAGCTGGAGGCTCTGCTGCGCGCTGAGTTGATCAACTGCCGATCGGTTGGTGACATCAGGGGCCGGGGGTTGTTCTGGGGAGCCGAGTTCGTCAGGGACCGAGACACCAAGGAGACTTTCGACCCCAAGACGCGGTTTGGGATCCGTGTGCAAGAGCGGGCGTTCGAGAAGGGCGTGGCGTTGTATCCTGGTGCCGGCACAGTTGACGGCTCGAGGGGGGACCACGTCTTGCTCGCGCCTCCATACACGACGACAGAAGAGCAGCTACAAGTCATTTGTCGAGTCTTTAGGGAAGCAGTTGAAGAAATTGAGGCGGAAACACTGTAAGAAGATAAAAAAAAGGGGGGGGTGGCAAACAGCAACCGACAGAACTTCATGATAAACAGCGGTTTGATAATTCTCCTAGTAGTCAACCATGTTCAAGTCATCGTGAATATCTCCAAAGTATCGACGTCTTCCATCAACGACCACCAATTCGGCCAGAGACCTTGATCGTCCACGGCGCCGGTGGCGTCGACCAGCCCCCGGGCGTTGAAGCCGACGTTCTGTAGCTGCTTCTCGCTCGACGAGTCTCCCTCGGCGGCCCCGATCGAGCTCCTCTCGGCGTTGTTGATTTCCACCAGGTGCTGCGCCGACCTGTCCACGACGCGGAACTCGTGAATGGACTGGTGCAGCACGCTGAAGTCGACGCGGGACCGCCCGCGGTACCCCTGAATGTCTGAAGTTGCTCTCTGGTACATCAGAGACCCATTCTGGATTGTTTTCAGCTGATTCTTGCTTAGCGCAGAGCACGGAATTATGTTTGGCGGGGGGTTTGATGTCGAGGTTTCTCGGTCACAAAACTCACCCAGCCGTCGCCGAGGTCCCATACCTCGCGGAACTTCTTGAGGTATTCGATGCTCGAATTCATCAGCTCTTCGGCTCTCGGGCCATAGCCGCAGGTGATGCGCGGGAATCTGAAGCCGTAGAGATTGATGTAGCAGGACGAGAAGGCGCAAAATCCGGCAAAGGGCGTCATGACCGCCACGCCACACTCCGACGCGTCCCGGAGGATGCCCGCGAGATGCGCGGCTGCTTCGAACAGTTCCTTCGCACTCTGCTCCCACCACCCCGGAGGAGCCTCGGCTTCGAGAATCGGCGGGTCGATCGGTCCCTGAGGGGTCATGTCCGTGGTCGGTAGGAAGGGGAAGTATTCCCTCTGAAGCATCACGATGCTGCGAGGGAATCAGAAGTCGTTCTTCGGCGGTGGCTGATGATGGGGTAGGTCTCGGCTTTTGTATGGACGGGACTCACCTCTGATAGTACAGCAGGTTGAGATAGACGAAGGACTCGCCGTAGCCCAACGTCGCGTGCGCAGCAACGCTGTTGTCGGGATAATGCAGCCGGGGGTGCTGTTTCAACCTCCAGTCCTCGAGCCCGCGACGCCAACACGCCACGGGGGATGTCGGGGCCCAGGGGCAGTTCTCGGGCAAGCACATGCCCGGCGCCTTGCGGCCGTCGTTGAAGACGAAGGCCATGATGTCGGAGTAGACGTCGAAACCGTCCGCCATGATGCCGAAGCCTTGGTCGAGGTCGAGGTAGACGGAGCTGTTTGCTGGGTCTGGCGCGGCGTCTCCGCCCGAATGCTGCGCCGGCTGGCCCGAAGACCCCGCCCCGAGAGCAAACTCGGTGGAAGTGGGCGGTCGCGGGACGTTGAGCTTGCGCATCTCGGGTTTCGGCAGCACGCGCGGGTTGTACGTGCCCGAGCTCACCATACAGTCCATGATGAAGCACGCCCAGAAGGTCCTGGTCTCGATGGCCGGCGTGAGGCTGTTCGGCTCGCTGCGGCGGGGGATCTCGAGTGGGAAAGGCGCAACCCGGGAACTGTGAAGCAGCTGCATCATACGGATGGCGATGCCTGCGTTGCGTTGTTGTGTTAACTTTTTAAAGAGAATGGTCAAGCCCTTGCGGGCCGGCTTTCAGGGGATCATCTCACCGCAGTGCATCCAAGCTTTGTGAAAGTCGCGAGTGCCCCATTCGTAGAGCGTGAGTAAGAGCAGTGCCTGGATGACCTTGACGTCCGGCGGCTGCAGTATGCATGCAGCCAAGACGTCGCACGCATAGGACGCGTAGCGCTCGCTCGGGAACAAGATCCGCGTCCTCAGACGATCCGAGTCCGGCTTCTGGGTTTTCGTCATGGCGAGGACAGTTGCCAGCAACGCTTTGCTCCCTCTCGGGCGGGTCGATCCGAAAGACTCCATGAAGGAGGACGGGTGGATGACGCGAAGTTCGGGGAACTTCCGCCAGAAGGCTTCCAGGGCGATGAAAACCACGTCTCTGGGGATCTGTTCAAGATGCCCCTCCATCTCCTCTCTGCCATCTCGATGCTCTAGGCCCGATGAAGGGGTCGCCGGGCCTCGCGATTGGGGCGCCGACACGAGGAGCCGCTGGGAGTCGGCATCATCATGACTGAGGGAAGTCGACGGCGCCTCCTCCGTCGCCCTCCGTGCCCGTCTAGCCGCTCTCCGGGTAGGCGGGACTTGCGGCCTCGTCAGGGTGCAGTCCAATTTCCCGGACTTTTCACACTTCGCACACGGCGGAGTTCCGCTGTTGACGCATCTGATCTTGGACCGCCTGCGGAGTCGGGGGGATAGAACCAGGGGGGGTAAGCGGCTGTGTGTCACATCGGACCCGACGATCGCCGCAGCGGGGTGCCGAGATGGAGAACTACCGAGATGGCTGACTTACCGGCAAGATTCGCACGAGAGACTTGACCGCATTGTGTTTTCCGAGGTGCCTGTCGGCTTTTGTCGAAACGGTGGTCTGAGAACCGAGGAGACGGAAATGAAGTTTTCGGCTTACGGGTTTTACTTTCCACGGCTCGCCGGAACCGGGTTTGATATTGTGGATTATTTTTGCTCGGTGGATACAGATACTTTATCGAATAGTTATCGAATCCCGCTTCTAGTGTCCGATTCCCTCCGATCCAGAAATTAACGCCACTCGGGTTGAGCCGAGTTGAGCTCTTTTTGACCTCCAGCTGTAAGTAAGGTTACATGCAATTATGTTTCTTCTCGCCCACAACTTACGATTTCCCTAGCTTTGTTGGTATCGTGGGAGAGGCATTGGCGGCTAAACGCGGGGCAGCCAACCTTTCGCCCTCAAAAGTTGCAGACATGGATGCTCCCTGTTTGGAACACCAGCCTCAATTATAACCTCAGTCCATCACAGGGACGAATTTGAATAGACGCCAACGACAATCACAAAACTTACTCATTCACTACTAACATTCCCAACGGAATTGTATCTGTTATTGCTACTAACTCGAGCTAGAAAGATGAGTGTTTTCTTGTCAATGTTCTTGTGGTCATTGCTTACAAGAATTACCAGCCTGTCCACGTCCTAGAGGAAGAACCACGATAGCAAATACTGGAACACCCACTCGGAGTCACTATTCTTCTACGCCCTAGACTACAGTCGTTACTCATAAACCCCAAATCCAATCCACATTCGTTACCATTACATTGCTGTTTCCAGTTCCCGCATGACATCGGCTGCACTCTCGTATTTGTTTGTCCAACAGCCCAGTATGACATGTCCTCCTGGGAGATCAGAGACATCCGGAAACTGACCCTTCCCGAATCGCGTATTGACCTGCTCATAAGCGCCCACATCCTTCCTGTCCAGGCCGTCAGGCCCACAGAAAGGCCACCATCCCGTCAAAATAGCATAGAGGACAGACCCAAGAGCAAATATGTCTGTAGCCGGCGTTATCTCATACTTCAAGTTCCAGAATCCGTTGTCAGGTAACTGGTTACCGTCCAAATTCAGTCTTTCACACACTGAACCGTTGAAGTCGCTAAGCCGGATATCTTGGCCCTGAACCAAAAAGTTTTCAGGGCGAAGATCGGAGTGCATCACACCACGAGAGTGGATATAAGCTATGACTTTTGCAGCTTGACGACACCACCGTTTTCGTTGATCGATAGTAGGAGTGCCGACATCGAGACAATGTTGCAGATTCTCGTCGGCTTGAGCAAGCACTAGTCCTTGGCGACCCCGGAGTTCGCGACATCCGTAATACCTGTAATCTATTAGTATAACACATGATGCAAATTAGAAGAAAAACAAACGGAATTATCAGGTCATGTGTGCCAAGCACTTCATATATCCCTCGTTCCACCTTGAATCCATTTGCTCTAAGCTGATGAAAGCTCTCCTGGCCGGGGTTGCTGCTAGAAACCTCCCTTGGAACCTTGATAACCTTCCCTGGTTCCAACAAGTATATGTTTGAAGAAGACCCGAGAAACAGAGGCTTCTCCATGGTTGTGGTAGTTGAGTCGAGACCGCGTCGTGATGGTGGTCGAGAGATGAAGTTATCAAAAGGGAGGCCGGAGTGTGCTGAGAGCGATGCACGCGTACAGCGCCTAGGACGCCATGAAGCCGCTAGGAGGAATGTTTGGCCGAAGGCCGCACTGAGCGCGCTCTAGGGGCCGTTCTAGAGGCGCCTAAGTGGTCACAGGGAACAAACAGGCCAGGAAAAGGGACGCGCACAGGTCTTGGGCAGAAAGAGGCACATTACACATCACGAACGATTGACCCCAACGAGCGTGCATACACAGGTATGGCTCTTATCATACTATTGAGTTCCCTCAGCCGTCGGAGATATCCATCACGAGAATCGTCTTTGCTTGGTGCGTTGACCGCCATAAACATAGGGCTGGCTGGCTGTATTCAGGCTAACAGCGCAACAGGAATAGCACAAATGCGTGTGGCATCGCGAGAACCTGGGGCTGAAAACCTTGGGTTGGCTGCGTGAACGAGCTTGTTTGATAGTTGGTATAAAAACGCCTTTGTGGCGCTGAAAGCCTAGTGGTCTAGATTAGATCCAGGATGAGAATTCAGCAAACACATGCCTCGATTCTCAGCCACCACAAGTGCTGCAGAAGAAGAAGAAAAAAAGAAAATGGCAGAAGTTTTTTTTTGAAGTTCTGGATTTTCAAAGTCAGCTGCTTCGTTCATAGAGTGCTGGAAAAAGCTATAAAGAGTCGCTCGTCGTTGCGAGGTGAAGAACATCGAACAACTCTCCAAGCTTCACATCGCTAATCATTACCAAGGTTACCAAGCATCACCAAGGTTACCAAGCATCATCATCAATTATTCCAAAAAAATGAAGTCTTTTTTCATCCTGACCCTCGCGGCGCTCTCCATGAGCACCCCGGCCCCTCTCCGCCTAGAACAAGACGTGGCGGTCTCTTCGGCAGTCTCGACTTCCTCTGATCCGAGCCAGGATGCTGGGGACAGCCAAGACTCGAAGAGAAACGGTGCGTTCACGCGTTTGTCCGAGTACTCGCGTCAACCAGCTAACATCACATAGTCGCGCGTCAGGCAGGCTACTGGTCCTGCAGCGTGCCCTCCGACTCGGTCTATACCGCAGCACGAAACGTACTGAACTCTTGTGGTGCCGGCTCCCAGAAGCAATACTTTGTGGTCCCTCCCAGCGACAACCTTTTGGCTTGTTCAACAGCACCAGGCATGTCACACATTATAAACCCCCCCCCCCCCCC
>PUHP01000426.1:0-24274 GCA_006783085.1 Colletotrichum shisoi
GACGTTGGGTTATGTGGCTCACCTCGTCGTCTCTGGCGACCTTCGGTGAGTGGGCAGCACCGCCTGTTCCCGCCTCTCTTCAGAAGAGCCTCGACGCAACCAAGGTCGAATACGTCAACCTCGGAGCCTCAGGTCTCAAGGTTTCTGTCCCCATTCTGGGAGGCATGTCCCTTGGATCGAGCGAATGGATGGATTGGGTGCTCGACGAAGAGGAGTCTTGCGAGATTCTCAAGGGTGCCTACGACTGTGGCATCAACACGTGGGACACCGCCAACATGTACTCCAACGGCGTCAGCGAGGTAGTCATCGGCAAGGCCATCAAAAAGTTCAATATCCCCCGCGAGAAACTGGTCCTCATGACCAAGTGCGCCATGCACGTCGGCGAGGAGACGAGCATGTTCGCCCCCATGCACGCCCAGCAGCTGGCGCAGAGCAAGGACTACGTCAACCAGGGCGGGCTCTCCCGCAAGACCATTTTCAAGGCCGTCGACGACGCCCTGGACCGCCTGGGGACGACCTACATCGACCTCTTCCAGATCCACCGCTTCGACCCGACCACGCCCGTCGAGGAGACCATGAAGGCCCTCCACGATCTCGTCCAGGCCGGCAAGATCCTCTACATCGGCGCCAGCTCCATGTGGGCGACCCAGTTCGCGCAGATGCAGTTCGCCGCCGAGAAGAACGGCTGGACAAAGTTCGTCAGCATGCAGAACTTCTACAACCTGATCTACCGCGAGGAGGAGCGCGAGATGAACCGCTTCTGCAGGGACACGGGCGTCGGGCTCGTCCACTGGTCCCCGCTCTTTGGCGGAGCGCTGGCGAGGCCGGTGGAGGCCAAGAAGACCAGCGTTCGCTCCCAGGCGGGTGGTCTGATGAGCCCCGACCTCACCGAGGTCGACGAGAACATCATCCGCAGGGTCGAGGAGTTGGCTCAGAAGAAAGGTTGGAGCATGAGCCACGTTGCGCTCGCCTGGGTCAGGTCCAAGGGCGGGGTTCCGATCACGGGGTTCAACTCCGTCAAGAGGATTGATGAGGCCGGGGAGTTGCGCGGGAAGACTCTGTCAGAGGATGAAGTGAAGTACCTCGAGGAGCCGTACGTCTCCAAGAATATTGTCGGACACTACTGAGCTTGTTGTACCGTATCTATACGGCCTATGCAGTAGCTTCCTCTCCCGCGATATTTTGGCTATTGCAAGTAGTTAAATGATGGAAGGAGCTAGAGAAAGATTGCAGCTTTTCAAATCTCCTGGTTCTCGGTTCTTCCAAACTGTCATCTTTTTCCAATCTTAAAATCCCTGTGTTTTTGTGCGACACTTGTGCTAGATAACTGTTATCGGAGTGCATTTTGCTTACCTGTGCAAAAGTTGGATGCTCTTTTGCCGCGGTGGAAGCGAATAATCGCTCCAGTCCTCGCTGCAAATCGGATCAAGCTCGCGATGCAAGACACAACTCTATCGAGTATATCAGTAACGCTGACAAGCAGCGGGTTACCTGGATCGGAAAGCCATCCATCGACTGCTTTCTCTGCAACCTCACAGTTCACCTTCACATCTAATATTACAGCACCAATCTCAACCGGGATAATGATATCACCCGGCTGGAGTTATAGCGGGACTCTTGGTTATTCTACCAGTCTCCCAAACGCCTTTTCCATCCTTTTCCTCAAGGACCGCATGTGAACGAATTCCCTAACTAGCGCTTTCACGCAACAAAGCCACTGCGTCAACTCGGAAGATGTCTTTGCTTTGTATGTGGTCAATAGACGACTTGGAAATACGGGCCCCTGGCCGTGACGAATGCGGGCGATGTAGCAGTGGCTGGTCAGGATGTTTAGGTTCGGAGCGGTCGGTGGGCCCTCAGGGGAAGTATATACATATCAGGTCTTCCAGCTGGGAGTTCGCGGCGCCCGCTGCGAATGCGAGGTGTATGCACGGAACGAGTTTGAGCCGCATCGTGGCTGGTTCCTGCTGGGAATACGAGGTGAAGCCGGGATCGAAAGAGAGGCAGGAACTCCCCTCGACTGAGAATGCCTTACAAACGACTTGTAGCGGAACGAGATGTTGCAGACTCAGGTATTGAAAGTCGATGATTAAAAGGTGTTGAAAATCCAGGGCCGAGGAGTCGGCAAACCAATTTTGACCAGCCCACGAAAAGGTTCTGAAGAAAACGAAGGAGACACGCTCTGTTATATTCTCAGATTGATAGGGGGTAAGGATCTGCAACAGAAGCCGAAGAAGGAATATATCCAGAAGGCCACTAACTCTGAACAAGCGCATACGGTGGCGCATTGTGTGCATCAAGGTTTCCTCGTCACTATCGGAAGGGTTAGTCCGGTGGTGAATCCGGTGGTGGGTAACCATCGTGCTAGGGTTTCGGGCGTCCGCCACGAATCATGAGAACAACACCAGAACATAATTATCGAGATATTACTGCTCATCGAAACGTGACTCCATGGCTCGTGGAAGTATTTCGTAAGTGAAGAAGGGACATGGCGTCTCACCATCTCGGCGATGCCGTCTTAGTGCTCCTGTGGCAAAACTCCTGGGTCTCTATTCGCAGCAGAGGCGCGTCAGAGATTGAATCCCTTTAGCAGTATAGAACCGCCAGTATCGTCATTTTCATCAATGCTGTAGAGAATCTATGTCTAGAAGCCGTTGCGACCATGGTTGTGAATATGGAAGGATAGGATTTGACTAAAGACGAGTGGAGTTTTCTCGGATCAAGAATCGGCCAGACAAATACAAAAACCCCTGGGTTGGTCCGCTGAAAAACCACTCGAGTCACTCCCGTCATATCGCAACCTGAACAACACCAAAACTGGCCAGATTGAATATCTCGCTGCAGCCAAGAGATCCAGATGGACCCGACCCGCTCGCGTTGCTTGCTTGCCTGATCGGGCCAAGACCAAGCGATCTGCCGGCTGGTGTGGAGCCGGGACTGGTGTGTTTGGACGGGACCTAGTCAGCCTCGGTCCGCATTCTCCCGACTTAGGACCTTGTTCCGTGATCACTGCAGACACCCTTCACAAACTTGGTCACTGGTCACGGAGATGAGCCGAGTCCATGTCGTGCACACTTTTTCTGAGTGGGGGACGTTGGATTACTTTTCAACATTTGTTTGTGTATTAACGGTATCAGTAAGAGTGAGGTATCGAGCTGGCCACCAATTGTGGCCACTTTACAAATCCCCCCCACACGCCATGCAACATTCCACATCAACGTTTCGCATTACAATTCAAGTGATGCCCTTAAAATTGGACTCAACTTCAGAGGTGTCTCCAGGTAGTTTACCCGGTATGACGGGTAATATAGTATAGAAAACGAGCGAAAATGGACAACGGGACATCGGCTTAGACGTTGGAGCTGCGACGCTCGACGTTGTCGACGGTGACCTTGTCCAAGACGCCGTTGCGGGCGACCTGAGAGGCAAAAGTCTCGTGGGGCACCCACTTGGCCGAGGTACGGGGGGTTGTCTCCTCCATCATCTTGTCGACCTGCTCCAGGGACAGGCCCTTGGTCTCGGGAACCAGGAAGTAGGTGTAGACCAGTGCACAGGAGCAGAGACCGCCCCAGACGAAGAAGACGGAGGACTTCAAGTTACCGCGGTTCTCACCGACCATGTAAGGGGTGATGACGGCAATGATGGTGTTCCAGAGCCAGTTGGAAGCGGTGGAAAGGGCGACACCACGGGAGCGCATGGGCAGAGGGAAAATCTCGCCAATGAGAACCCAGGCAGCGGGGCCCCAGGTGGAGGCGAACCAGAAGATGAAGATGGCGATGAAAGCGATCTGGGCGTTGACGGCAGGGATGTTGTTGGCGATGCTCTTGGTGGCATCGGCGGGATCGGGGTGAGTGTGGTTGAAGCCGACAGTGACGCCGATGATGGCAACAAGGAACTGGCAGATCAACATGCCAGCTGCGCCCCAGAGGAGGATCGTGCGGCGACCGAATCTCTCAACGGTCCAGAAGGACAGAGGAGTCGAGAAGACGTTGACGAGAGTGAAGACGAGGGAGATCAGGAAGGTGTTGTCAATAGCACCCGTGGACTGGAGGAAAGGAGTCGAGTAGTAAAAGATGAAGTTGACACCGGTCCACTGCTGCATCATCTGAAGAGAAGTACCGAGAATGGTCTTGCGCAAGTTGGAGTTGGCCTTGAAGAGAGAACCCTTGAAGCAATTGGCCCAGGTGCCGAACCAGGTGGTGTTGGGGACGAGCTGGCGCTCGTACTCCTCGTTGGCGACGATCTCGGCGAGCTCGACTTGGATGTACTCCGAGTTCTCGGGCTGGCCACGAAGGCGAGAGAGAGAGCGGGCGGCATCGGCAAGTCTGCCCTTCTTGACGAAGTATCTGGGGGAGTCGGGGAAGAGCATCAGACCGCCGCCGAGGATGAGAGCCCAGGGGAACTGGATGGCGATGGGGATGCGGTAGGAGCCAGTGTCGGTTCGGTCCTTGGTGGCGTAGACGACGCAAGCAGCCAAGAGCAGACCGAAGGTGATGCAGAACTGGTAGCCGGAGACGAGAGCACCACGAACCTTCTTGGGTGACTGTGGTTTGTGTGTTAGTGTGATGATTCCCAAGGGGATCGGGGATCGTGGAGTCAAGCGAGGCGGTTACTCACAATCTCAGACATGTACAGAATGACGACAGCGGATTCGAAACCCACACCAATACCAGCAATGAGACGGCCGGCGACGATGGGGCCGAGAGCGGCGTTGACGTTGGTAATCATCTGGATTATGACACCGATCATGTAAATGAAGCAGCCAAGAATGACAGTCCACTTGCGGCCAATCATGTCGGCCAAGTCACCAGCAATGAGGGCGCCGAAGAAGGTACCGCAAGATAGGATAGAGACGATGAGGGAAGTGTCGGATTCGCCAATGGACTTGGCGCCGGGGCCTTCAACGGCCTCGATGAAAATCGAGGAACCCAGGACACCGTTGATGTATCCGGAATCATAACCGAAGAAAATTCCTCCAAAGGAAGCAAAGGCGCAGATCAGGTAGGCCTTCCAGGTGACGGGAGCCTCGATGGCGTTAACATCGTCGGTGACGGCGAGGCCCTGGATAGGGTCGCGCGTCACGCCAGTCTCTTTCTCCATGGTGGAGGGTTGTTTCGGGGTGAGTAGTTGCTACGGCCTCGGCGTGCTCGATGAGTATTGTTCGAGGAGGAGAGGTGATTGGAATGGAGGAGGTAAAAAAGCTTGTCGAGGAGTGAGATTGGCGAGGAAAGCTCGTGAGGGAGGGAAGTGGAATATGACGAGGGGGTGAGGGCGAGACGAGGACCTTTTATCAGTCTGGGTGTTGACTGGGACCGGACAAGGTAGGTAGGTATGAGGCAGACAAGGTACCTATCCGTATCCATGGGTAGGTAGGTACTGGTAGTAGAGGAGTGGCCCAGTCAATTTGCGTCCGTGTCAGTTCGTCCGCCGGGCGTGTCATGGTGGTACCGGCAAAAGACACGGTAGGTAGGTACGGTTGGGAGGAGCCGGGCGGGTCTCCGAAGTTCACAATAGGTACTCACTCAGGGTACCTACCTACGTAGGAATGAATGGGATGTCAGGCGAATGCTCTCGAGTCTGCTCTGCCGCCGTCCGTCAGTCAGTGTCTCTGGAGCAGCCTGTGGTGTGTGTACTCCGTATGGTGCTTCATCTTCCCTTCCCGAGTCACAGTTCCCTCGAGGACGAACTCCCACTGGGTTAGCCCCGTTGGTTAGCCGTCCCCATATTGGAGCTCCTGCTAGCTCATGCTTAATAGGGCCGATGACTCTTGGGCAGGCGTGGAGGCCGAGGGAGGGAGGAGAAGGGGGGTAGGGCGTGTTTGAGTGTGTTCCTTCCTTGGAGGACAGGGGGCTTCCCGACGAGTTGGGAAGGGGCCGCGGGGCGGGCAGGCCACGGGGCGGGCAGGCCACGGGGCGGGCAGGCCACGGGGAAGAAGGCAGGAGGGTGGGAGGGAGGTGTGGGAGGACGAGAAAAACTTGGGGAGGGACTGCCCGCGCTAAGGCAGGAGGAGGGCAGCCAGGTACCTTCCTTCCC
The DNA here is from genome assembly GCA_006783085.1 of Colletotrichum shisoi. Classification (NCBI taxonomy): domain Eukaryota; kingdom Fungi; phylum Ascomycota; class Sordariomycetes; order Glomerellales; family Glomerellaceae; genus Colletotrichum; species Colletotrichum shisoi. Next base: position 6,034 of record PUHP01000426.1, read on the forward strand.
TCGTTAAGGTAGACTCGGTACGCGGACGTCTCGTCTTCAACCATGGGCTCAATGGAAGGAGACATTACGGTACTACAGTACAGTCCCTTTGGCAACCTTGAGAGACGATGAGCCAAACTCAGTGCCCCGTAGCTTTATTTCCACGAGCCAGAAGCGACGAGCACGTTGACTTTGGGTTGGAACATTCGACGGGAACCGACTGTCAAGTCAAATCAAGCGGGAGGGAAGGAAGGACCTTGAAACGGGAGATGGACTTTTGCTGCCACGACAGAGCGGAAGCAACACGATGCCCATCGGATGCAAACCAAGTGGCAGAACCAGGGAAACGCATAATTGGCACCTCGAGAATGTATGTGCATTAATCCACACAATGACCGTGTGGGTCAGTGCAAATCAACTGTGCAATCCAGGCTGATCTGGACTGAAGGCGGCCTGACCTAGACCGCGACGGCGAAAGGGAAAGGAGCAGAACAGTATCCGCAGGAGGGAGAGAGAAGAATAAAAAGAAAAGAAAGCCACTAACAAGAAGACGACTTTAGCGGCCGATTGACTCGTCAGTGGCGTGCGGTTGGCGGTGTCTGCCACTACGAGCGCTAAAACATTTGGAAGACCGCAGCCAAAAACCAGACGGAAGTGGTTTCTAGCGGCCCTCCCCTCTGGGGAACTACAAACTGGGGACTCCAGTCCAGTGTCTTTGAGTTGGAGAGCGCACCCACCGCGCGCAGGTCACGAGTTCCCCCGACGAAGAGAAAAAGAGACGAAAGGGAAAAAAAAGCTGGGGAAGATTCGCCGTTGTCTCGCCGTCGCGTGGCGTTTTGCGGGGCTAGTCCTTTCGATCCAGACCCTTGACCGCTCCCGGTCGGCTCTGAAGGGCACGAGACTTGAACACTGACTGATGGTGCGTGTCGTGTCGTGTCGTCGAGCCCGATTTTTCCCTCTCTCTACTCGTCAGCACAATTTCTCGTGTTGGACTGTCGGACTGCCGATCTGGGTCCAGACTCGACCCTCGGCTCGGGAGTCGGCTTCGACGAAGACGGCCGGTGACTATCAGAGCGGATGAACCGAACAGGAGAAGGTTGGGTTGTGTGCGGGTTGTCTCGGTCTCTGACTGTTCGGTTCAAGACGCCGGCCGTTTTTTCGAGGCAATGCCTGCCTACCCACTGTGTAGACAAACGTTTTCGCGCGCGGCGACGCCCTGGTTGCCGGAAACGATGTCCCAGTAGGAGATTACCTATCGGCATTTCCCTAAAAACGTGAAAAGCCCCCAGCATCGGGCCGGTACGGATAATGCTCGAGGTCATTCGATGTTTTTGAAGAGTCTTTCACGGCATCGCATTGGCGACAGGCGCAGCAATTAAGCGAAGCGCGCGCCGCCGCCGCCGCAATCCGAAAGGGGAGGGCATGTCACTGCCAACGCCACTGACACTGTCACTGTGATCTCAATCGCGTCCGTCTTGGCGCGTCGCCCATCTATCTCAGCCACACCACCGCTGACGCACAAACACAGCAAATGCGGCGGGGGAGGGGACCAGCTGTCCGCCAAGACTGAACGTGCCGAGCTTGGCTCCGAACTCATGCAGAAAACGCTGCAAACTAAGGCGCGTCCCTCTCCGGACTCCCCAGAGTCCAGGAATGTCATGCGACAAACTGCTTGGCTACTCACTGATCAATGATGTCTACGCCGCATGGAGCCCAAGGGGCTGGCCATGACATGGGCTGGCTAGGTAGGGCAGGGAGAAGGATGTGCAGAGCAATCAAAGCAAGAGGAAGATGGTGATGAAATACGCCCGTTCCAGGTCAAGCGCCCGGTTCAACGGCCACACCACGTCTTTTTTTTAATTTTGATATTGCAGCATCTATCTTCGCCTATTGTGTTGCTCTCTCTCTCTCTCTCTCCGTGTGTGTGTGTGTGTATGTGTGTGTGTGTGTATGTGTGTGTGAGAGAGAGAGGGAATGTATGTCTGTCTGTCTGTCGGTCACGATCGCTTCGCAGGGCCAATGTCAGAATTTTCAATAACAAATCTCCAGAATTTTCAGCAATTTTCTTCCGAATCACCCCGATCCTTCCACTTCATTGGGGGCCCAGCAGTGGGGCCTCCAACTTCCCCGAGGGGTATTCTTTACCCGACGTGATTCCGTGGATTAGGCTCTCTTGTGGATATAATCAAAGTACGGATACAGAGTATGGAGCAAGCGTACGGAGTCAGCTTTTCCCGTTTCCTGGAGTCCTGGAGAAGGGGAAGTGAAGGAGAGGAAAAATCATGGATTCGTGGAGCTCAACTTGGGGAAAGCGCCATAGTAACGCCGAGAGGGAAAGCCCCGTGCCCCATAGACAGGGATGTGACTTCCCCGGCCACTTCTTCGTAGCTATCATTGGCCGGTGATGCCTCCCTTTCAGGTCCAGCTTAGCCCGGTGGCTTCCCCCGATTCACCCGCACCCCCCAAGAGTACAAAACACGCCCCCCCCGTCGCCCCTCTCTCTCCTCCCGTCAGTCACTTGCACTTCGCATTCTAGCAAGCATTCTTGGTAAGGAATTGGCAATGTCTTGCCATGACTTGCTCGCAGCCTTCCACGTCGGCACTTTTTCCTTTTTTTCTTTCTTTTTTCAGTTCTTTGCTTTGGAGAAGGAGCCCGAGTCCAATGCATGGCGCGTTTGCAACAAATCTCGTGAAGCTACGGTTTATCAGTTGAATAGCCAGGTGGCATACTGGGCTGGTTAGAGACATCACAACGATGTTGACTTCTATTGTCTGACTGAGACGGAGTGAGCTACGGATAGGTGCGCCGCACGTAATCTTTTTCTTCGTCTTCGGCTACACTCTCTGGCCAATGCTCTTCGCCTATCATCCGACTAGTGTTTTGCAAATAACAAATACATACTCTGTACCTACCTGACCATCCACGCTTATTGATTGATGACAAGCCTCTCAGGCGTCGACTTCCACCGTAGTTGTCGGTCGGTATGGCTCCTTAGTCCTTACTGAGGTCTCGATCCTTGTTTCGGGGACTCGGTGGTTGACGCCCTCCCCGCCACCCACATGAGCCGGCGGCCGAGGCGAAGCCAGCGGTGGTCTCCCGTCCGCATTCTGCAGCCCCCTTCTCGACACTGACTTGTCGTCTCTTGGCTCTCGACTAACCCATCTTCAGCCCTCGACGCCTACACTACAAACGGCTCGCTTGGGCGACCACCAGACGCGAAGCTATTCGACCTCGCCGGGGACTGCTAGATCTGCCACTTCTCTGAGCCTAACTATTACCCGAACGGCATGCGCCGGATGCAGCCCCGTTCCATCCCATCTTATCATCCCGCACTTTCTGCCCTCCTCCCCCGACTTGTCCAGTTCCCCCCGAAATACCCCATCATATCTCCTCCAATCCCCCGGCGCCGGTGCCCTAATGGGACAATGCTCGGTGGTACTCCATGCGCTAACCTCCAGACAGTTGCCTCTAGAAATTGGCCGAGTTTCAGTCCGGAGTGGATCTGACTCAAATGCGCCCCCAACCGCTGTCTCTCCACGCAACCACCGCCACACCACCATGGGGAAGAATCGGGGAGGCTCTTCAACAGCCTGTTGATGCGGGTATCCAAACTTGACGAACCGTAACCCAGATACGCGCTTACTCGTCCGATTCCGGGAACTCTCGGAGTGCTGCGCTCACTTTTGGTGCCGTCTCCGTTCCATCCGTAGACAACACATGTCGCCTCGTACCACCTCGGCGCCTGACTCGGTATGCGCGGCTGTTAACGGATCCAAAACCGGGCCACCGAGTGGGTGCTTTCCGAGCCATCCTGGTCGGTCCTCCGTACCAGGCGCTTACTCTTCTTACCCGTCACGGCTGTGATATCGGCCCGTCTTTGATGACGGCCCCATTCCACCATGCCCGAAACCACGACTGTGGGCGCTTGGCCCTGCTTTTTGCCTTCTGCATTGTTTGTTCGTTTCGGAGTTCGGCCGAGTTTGGTTTTGGGGTCGATTTCCCCGGCTTTCACCCATCGCCCTGACGTTCCTCTCCAGACTCCAGGTCTCCTCTTTGTTCTTCCCCATGGGCAGGCAACTATGGTGAAACGACCGCGCTTTCGCCGGCCGCCCGATCTCTGACGCATCATCTCGTTTACAGTCTCGCGCAAGTTGGTGTGCGAACAGGCTTTGAACCCGTATAACCGGTAACCCGACAGCCCGTCACCGCATGACCAGTCACTCACTCACTCCACGGGGTCTCCGGACACGGGCGCGCAGTCGGTCTCCACCCGGAAAAATTGTCTTTTGGGCGTCTTCCAGACCTTACTCCCCACTGCGGGGAGGCCATCATTAAACAGCGAAACACCCCTGTCGTCCTCTGTGGACCACTCCAAGGAAGAAGGAAAAGGAAAAGAAAGCAAAAGAGGAAGGAAAACCCAGTTCCGAACTTCTCGCTGCAAACTGTGGAACATGACACGATTTTCATCACGTGGGAGTGTCTCGTCCCGGCCCTGTATTCCAAGTTTGCCCACTGTTCCATTTATTCCTTTTTCACACGGAACCGCAACACAACACGCGAGTGCACAGGCTTCAAGCCCGGCGACCAGGCAGGGCGTCCCAAGACCGCGGGACATGTGCGTCGCAGAAATTGTGTGGCGACGTCGCGTCGTGCTTTGGTACTGGCTGGTGCTTCTGGCGTCGTGCTCCATTGTTTTCTTCTTCACCCATTCCAAATGTCCATCGACACGGATGCCACAGCTAACGATCGGTAGGTGGCGACCTTGGTATGGTCCATGGTAGATGAGCCGAACCACCGGATTCTAGCGTTGTAGTCAGGTGAAGCTTGGCCAGGCCCGAGCCCGACCCCTGTCCGGCTACGCCGCCAACGAACGAGCCTCGGAAGTTCTGTCCCTGATCTGTTTGCCAACGGAATTGCCGACTAGCAACTGCCACAGTTCTCGACTCGACGGCCGTTCCACCTCGCCTGAATACGGCTACGATGTTCTTAAGCCGCCTCCTATGCATCCCGGCCGTTCACCATCCGACGGACAACTGTTCGCGTTCTCTGCTTGCGGGGTCGAGCTTCTTTGTCGTGACGACTGGCCCAATCTTGAGACACCGTAGATCCGGGGAAGCCCACCACCAAGTCGCCGCAACGTGCGAACGCGCCAAGAGGCGCCGCCCAGTTCGGCAGGGGGAGCAGAGCGATCAAGCTATTGAGCGATCAAGCCAATCCGAACCAAAGTCACAAGTGGCTTGTCACCTGCCAACTGGAAGCGAAGGATCAGCCACCCGACTCTTCCTCCAGCCTCCAATGACCGTGCTTCTGGGCGCAAGTGTTTCTTGCATTCATGGGGCTACTCATTTGGTGTTGATGCACAGACCTACATGTTGTGCCTGGTTCAACTCCAAGACACAGTTGGCATCAAGATGGTTATCAAGATGACAATTTGTCCCGCTTACTTTCCGTACTCCGGCCACATTGCCCAACCACCTCGTCGATCCGTACAAAGAAGTAGGTTGTCATGGTTTCGTACGAGTGCTCGCGCCGGTGATCAAGCTCCAAATGGAAACACTGGCCTGGACACTCGCTCTTTGTCTGGTCACCCGACTAACAAACACGCTTGTTTGATGTTAGTTGCCCGGCAAAGTGCGGGGTTGCTGTTTGTTTGTGCCAGGGGTACGAGGTTTTCCTCGAACATCCAAAGCGGCGCAAAAATGGCCTGTTTCCGGGGAGGGATTTGCGCGTATTGCAAATGAATATCGTGGTAGGTTCCCGATTGAGTTGGTTCGCTCTGGGGTTGCAACGATTCTAAGTGCTTGGTGTGTCGGGCCAGTGATTCTGGATCCCATTGATGACTCTTCGTAATGTTTGTACAGAGTAGGCGGTGCCGACAGGGGGCATAAGAGTGCTTGTTTGTGAGCTTTGGTACCGGTGAGGAGACAAGCTTGTTCCGGCTTCCTGGTCATGTTTGGGTGTCACGATCCAGTGGTTGAAAAGCATGAGGAATAGCAGGTAATGCCTCCCCGGTGTCATTGGACATGGATAAACGAGGGAACATGAACAGACGAAGAGGCACGCCAGCCATGGTTGTACAATGAACAACCCGTGGGTTTGCCTGTGCCAATAGGCAGCATAGGCCAGGGTTCCCGTCGAAAACATGGCGCCGCCTTGGCGGTACACGGTTCTATAAGCACATTCAGCTCCAGACAGTGCATGGAACCTCTCGTGCAACCGCTGCGTGCGATCGATCTCGTGACGGTGGAGTCCCAGCATTCGAAAAATCTTTTGCTCACTCCAGGCAGTGTACAATGCGGGTTCGCCGGCACACAGGCCGTGTTGTCATACCCTGACGTCTGATTACACAGGACGGTCTTATTTGGACTACCTTCAAGACACTATGGCGCATTAGCGCATGGTACCAGATAACTAGATAACAAGGGGCTGCGGATTGCCAAGAGGTTGCGGGGGAGCCCGGAGTGCTGTTGACTTCGCGTCCCATGTTTTGCAACTCTCCCGTGGCGGTCTCCTGTTCACCTCAGATGATGTCGCAGGCATAGGCAATGCGCAATCTTGTCCCAGCCAAGTCGAACCTCTGATGGGCGATGGGCATACATGGCGTGGAGACCGTAGGCAGAACCAAACATTCGCCGCAGCAGTGACAAAAGGGGGCAACATGAGGTGTATGCACTTTCTTCCAGAGCTGATTGAATGGGCGGGCATGGGTGCTGTCAAAAATAACTCGAGTCCGGGGCGGGCAGATGGCGGTTGTCTGGGATGTGCCCTTCATCGCATTCGTCCCCAACGTCATCAGGGCAGAATTAAAATCATGGGCCAATCTGCCCGGAGATTTACTCGCGGCTCAGGACTCGATCGCCGCAATAGTCAGGGGGGGGGGGTCCATCACCGAGAGCTTGGCTTTGCGAGGACGCGTCCCTTTTGGTAACGTCGTTTTGTTCTATCGTGGTGAACTGTTTCTGGTTCGAGTGCAGCAAGGCTCCAATCACCTTGACGCATGCGCCCAAAGGGAGGCAAGGTGCGTGTTGTGTTGTTAACGGCAAAGCCTTGAAGACAGGCAGGCCCCTGCGTAACCTTGCGTCCGAGTCGGCGGTCAGGAAACGTTCCCTTTTTCTCCCATTTCTTCGGACATAGAAGATTGCCGTTACAAACAGGTTCATGTCTTGGAGGGTTCTTTTTCGTAGCATTGGAACACGCAGGAATCGGTGCGACTACGTCCGGGAGTGGTAATGGAGGCCCGTTTCTGCCGGCGGCGCCATGTAGCTAATCGGGCGCCGCTGACCCAGTGGGGGGGGGGCGGCTCCCGGTGCGGGGCCGCCTCCGTTGAAGGCCCGACACCCGGTGAGATGAAGCTGCTCAAATTTGGGCATCCTCCGAACCATTACAGCGGCTACGGAAAAGGGCTTGTTTTGGGTCTAGACTCCGCTGGCATGCAACTGGCAATCCGACTCATCATTTAGGATTCTGAAGCTTTTTGGCAAAACGTGTGCCGGGGGCTTCGAAGGGGGAAAGTCACCGATGTGATCATAACCCTCTATCCAATTGATGCCCCCGACGTTATTGCGTGCGTTGATGGGTTGCGTTATCGACGCTGACGCGCATGCTGGCGTCGTCAGCGATCGGGCCGTGGCGACGACGCATTTGTCCATGTTGCTTATGAGAAAGAAGAGAAGCTGTTTCCTTGCCCATTTTGTACCAATTTTCTAATCAGGGTTCTATGTCAACATCGGCATCATGACCGCTTACACGGTTTGTTGGCCTGTTCCTTGCCATCGCTCCAATGGTTTCATAAACAGGCAATGCTTTCCCCATCCTCCACCACCGTCGGATGGATGCAGAGCCCCAGTAGCAAAAAGAAAAAGGTTTTGAATAAAAAAACTTGCTTACGCGGACTGCAGACTCTCGCTGCAATAGGACGCCCAATCAACCGGAATCCGATTGTCAACGACCTGCCCTACGAAACGTAGCGCGGCTGATAATGACGCCGGCTTACCCATCCCCCCCTTGCAATCCCCTGATAGACCACTGCGTATGTCGTTTTGCGATATGGCAGTGCCGTCTTTGAGGCTTCATATGCTGCCTCATCCGCATGTCAGCGAGAGGAAATCTTGCAACATTCATCCGGTTTCACGGCCGTAATCCTGCGAGAAGAATGGCGAGCGACGCCGTCTGCCCGCCGGGCAGCGACAACCAGTTTGGGCCGCGAATAGACTTCGGCTGCCGTCATTTCGACTTTACACTTCTGTTCGAGGATGCCGTCTTCCATGCGCTCCCTTCGACGGTGTTTTTGCTTCTGGTACCGCTCCGGGTTTACTCACTCTGGCGCGCGCCAGTGAAGTTGGCAACTTACAGGCTTGCGTTGTGGAAATTGGTACAAACCTCAGAATCTCGTCCGCCGGAGTGTTGGCCGTGGAAGTTCACTTACACCGGTTCCAGGGTCCATTGACCGTGTTGGCGGCACTTCACTTGGCGTTGCTCATCGCACAAACCAAGACACCGGCTCTTCGCACAGATGTATCCCTCGCAGCAGGAATCCTCAACTTCATCGCCGTCCTCGCAGCGACATTCCACTCCTACCTCGAAGACCAACGCTCCATTCGCCCATCAGACATTCTCATACTCTACTTCTCTGCCTCTGTTTTTCTCTTCTTACCCCGCCTGAGAACCCTGTGGCTGGTCTCCTCCGCCGGCGCGCCAAAGGTGCTATGGACAGTCATCCTCGCCCTTACGACCCTTATAGTTCCCCTCGAATCCGTCAGCAAGAGGAAATTCCTGCGGCCCCCGTACGGAACTCTCACAAAGGAGGAGGAGACAGGCTTCTGGGGCCGCAGCTTTTTCACGTGGCTCCTCCCCTTCTTCCGCTTGGGTTACTCGCGTGTAATCCATATCCGGGACATTCCGGACGTCGACGCCGACCTCACGGGCGAAGTGGCCGGAGAGAAACTGGAGAGGGCTTGGGCGAGGCGGAAGGGCCGCAAACACCACGCACTGTTCCGGGCGAACTGCGCGGCGTACCGCGGGACCCTCGTCCTGGGCGTCGTCACGCGCCTCTGCCTCACCGTCTTCACCTTCTGCCAACCCTTCCTCATCACGGCGACCGTAAGGTTCATGCAGACACCCAAGACGCCCCAGTCGGAGAGATACGGCCAGGCGCTGGTCGGCGCGTGCCTACTCACGTATCTCGGCCTCGCCGTCTCCCGCGCGGCCTTCTCGAGGCAGCAGTACCGCTTCACGACCATGATCCGGGCGGGGCTGACGTCCGTGGTGTTCAGGCAGACCATCTCGCTGAGGGCAGACGACCTTAAGGACAACGCGGCCGTGACGCTGATGGGCACCGACATCGAGCGCATCGTGGCCACTTTTGTTAATCTTCATCAAGTGTGGGCTGCTGTTCTCGAGGTCGGCATTGCCATCTTCCTCCCGCAACGCCAGGTAGCGGCGGCATCCGTCGTCCCCGTCGTTATTTCAATCGGTACGTCAATCAAGGAGATGTTGTTCCCCCTGTTTATTTTATTTTATTTTCTTCGGAAATGTATTCATGGCTAACGCGACGGCCCAAGTCTGCGCTCTCGGCGTCATCCCCATCTCCAAGACCATCGGTAAAGCCCAGACGGTTTGGATCGAGTGTCTCCAGAAGCGGGTGGCTGTCACGGCTTCCATGCTGGGTGATATGAAGGCGATCAAGATGCTGGGTCTGCCGGACGTGCTGTCCACCGTCATCACGGAGCTGCGACGCATCGAACTGACCGGCTCAGAAAAGTTCCGGAAGCTGCTTCTTGCCCAGATCCTTGTTTGTAAGTCACGGCGTGACCCTCTGGTTTAGCCGCACAACTGCGTGACTGACGATTGAGCAGCCATCTTCCCCATTGAACTCGCCCCGTTCGCGACGTTCGTTATCTACAGCATCATCGCCGTCACCACCAAGGAACAGGCCCTGACAACCATCAGTGCCTTCACGGCTCTGTCTCTCATCAATCTTTTGACGCAGCCGCTGCTCATGTTCTGTCAGGTTGTTCCCAGCATTGTTCAGGGCCTTGCCTGCTTCAAGCGCATCGAGGAATTCTGCCTGAAGGATTCGGGCGTGAAATCAGGCGAGAGTGTCCATTCGGGCTCTGCATTCGACATCTCTACCAAAAGCGGCGTTGAGCTTGAGTCTCGACATTTGCAGCTCAAATCAGGAGACGCACTTGTTGTATTCCATGGCGCCAAGATTTCATGGTCCCCAGACTCTGATTTGGTATTCAAGAACCTTACCCTGACCATCAAACGCGGAACCACCATGATCACTGGCCTCGTTGGGAGCGGAAAGTCTTGCCTCCTTGAGAGTATACTTGGCGAGACCTCGATTGGCACCGGGACCAGAACATTCACGGCCCACGGTGCCGCCTACTGCCCGCAGACGCCTTGGATGATGAACAACACCATCCGGCACAACATCACCGGTGGCTTAGAGTACGAGCCAAAGTGGCTCGAGCAGGTTCTCTGGCTGTGCTCCCTGACGGAAGACATCAAGAACATGCCCGAAGGTGACTTGTACAATATTGGAACTAACGGAGTCGGGTTGAGTGGAGGCCAGCGACAACGTATCGTAAGTTTTGTAAAGCCTTCGTCCTATCCCCGTGGAGTCGGTTGACTGACGTTGTGATAGGCTTTGGCTCGTGCCGTGTACTCCAGACATCGGGTTCTCATCCTCTATGACATCTTTAGCGGGCTCGACTCGAAGAGCATCAGCCAGATTTCGGCTCGCCTTTTCGGCATTGACGGCCACTTTCACCGGAGTGGCCTCTCGGTGGTGCTGGCAACCCACACTCGTAGGTACACTTTTGAAAGCGTTCACCATCGTTTCATCAGCTGAGACACACACACATAGGTGTTTTACTTCGCCACGCAGACGAAGTGGTCGTCCTTAAAGACGGCGAGGTGACAAGCCAGGGCCCATACAGGCAAGTTCTCACCGAGTCGTCCAACATCGTTACCAAAGCAGACACGGAAAGTGAAGACGTCAGCGGCGAAGCAGATGTAGCAGTCGATGAGCCAGTGAAGCCTGCGCATGCGCAAACTTCGTTGGACTCTGAAGAAGACCGCCTGCGCCAGAACGGATCCTGGTCCGTTTACAAGTACTACTTCGAGCGTGCTGGGTGGGTTGTCATTTCACTGTTTATACTATCCAGTTTTACGGAAGCGTTCTGCAGCGGTTTTACAAGTAGGTGTCTTCGTGGTCTATAAATCACCCCGCTCGTTTGCTAACCCGTAATCCAGCCATCTGGTTCCAGTGGTGGGTGGAAGCCAACGAGGGCCGACCAAACGACAACCTCGGCAAGTACCTCGGGGTTTACGCCCTCTTGTTTACCGTGACGTGTATTGCGATGTACATCGAATGTTGGTGAGTCTTCATTGTCAAAGATCTCTAGGGCCAAGACACAAAATTGACCGGCGTAGGTTGCTCTTCATCCGCATCATCAGCTCAACGGCCCTGGGCCTGCATGCCGACCTTTTACGATCCAGTCTGAGGTAGAATTAATTGGATTCCCCAACAAGTGTTATATGCTTGCTGATTATGTACATTGTAGGGCGCCCTTGAGCTTCTTTCAGTCGACGGACACTGGCTCGATCACCAACAGGTACGTCTGCAGTCTTCACCTTATGGACACAGAACCTAACGGCAGCACGCAGATTCAGCCAGGACTTGAACCTCGTTGACACGACTCTGCCTTCGAATGCTATCAATTTCGTGTCGAGTACGTTGTCTCGCCTCCCAGATCTTAGTTAGTCACTTCTGATCACCGCCGCTTACACTTGGTACTTTACAGATGCCTCCGCATGCATTGTCAGGCTAGTCATACTCTGCGTCATGGGAAAGTACCTGGCGACCTCGGTACCTCTGCTCGTAGGAGTGCTCTTCGTCGTCCAGTGATACTACCTCCGCACATCACGTCAAGTACGCCTCCTCGACATCGAGGCCAAGGCGCCCATTTACACGCACTTCCTCGAGAGCCTGAAGGGCGTGACCACCATCCGCGCCTACAAGTGGCAGGGCGGATTCAAGGACCGCAACACGGAGCTGCTGAACACGTCCCAGAAGCCGCACTACGTGCTCGCATGCATCCAGCTGTGGCTGGCCCTCGTGCTGGACCTCGTCGTCGGCGTCCTGGCGCTCATCATCGTCGCCATGGCGACGTCCCTGTTCGATACCTTCTCCCCAGGGGCGGTGGGCGTCGCAATGGTGCTGGTGCTGGGGTTCAACACCAGCCTGGCGATGACGATCAAGAATTGGACCGCGCTGGAGACGTCCATCGGGGCCGTGGCCAGGGTGAGGGAGTTTGCGGAGACGACGCCGTCGGAGGTGCGAGATCTCGGCGATGCCGGCGTTCCCCCGTCCGGCTGGCCGCTAAGGGGCGGCATCACGTTCGAAATCACCACGGCCAGGTACACGGAAGACGGTGAGGCCACTCTCAAGGGCCTATCCCTCTCCATCTCCCCGGGCCAAAAGGTCGCCGTGTGCGGGCCGTCCGGCAGTGGCAAGACGTCCCTCGTCCTCTCCCTGCTGCAGATGATCGAGGTGACCGACGGCAGGGTGCTCGTCGACGACGTCGACCTCGTCGGCCTGGGAAGGACGGAAGTGCGCTCGCGGATCAACGTCATCCCGCAGGAGCCATTCTTCATGCCGGGCACCGTCCGCTTCAACCTAGACCCCCGCTCCCGCGCGAGCGACGAAGATCTTGGGGCGGCGCTGGACAAGGTCGGCCTCCTGGGGAAGATCGGCCTGGCGGGCGGGCTGGACGAAGACCTGGACGCCGACGGCTTCTCGGTGGGCGAAAGGCAGCTGCTGGCTCTGACGAGAGCGTTGATTTCCAAGAGCCAGGTCCTGATTCTGGACGAGGCTACAAGCAGGTATGATGATGTTCCCCGTCTGGATGTTTTCGTTGCGTTTGAGTGAAATCCATTGGCTGATACACCGTCTTTCAGCGTTGATCAGGATACGGAGGCCAAGATGCAGAGCATCATCGAGAGCGAGTTCTCCCAGCAGACTGTCATCGCCGTCATCCATAGGCTGAGGTACATTGAGCAGTATGACAAGGTGCTGCTCCTCAAGCGAGGGGAGGTAGTGAGGTGGGGTTCGCCAAAGGAACTTCTCGAGATGGATACAGAGTTCAGGGAGTTTGCGGAGGCTATGCAGATTTCGCACTGATGGCTGAGTACGTTGGATTATATGTCCCCTGCATATTTCATTAGCTCTTCTGTGTCACGAATTAGACTGTTATTTTGAGCAAGAAGGAAGAAATTTGTGTTAGCGACCTTGTTCAAAGGGATAGTAACGGAGCTCTACAAGTAGCTGAAACAGACGGCCTTGAAGAAATACCATGGAGCCGCACGTAACAGGGACGAGTGTCAAGAGTTTGATGATCATGGTGGCACATATAGCAGGACCGCTAAGCTTGGGCGTTCAGGGAACCCTGAAGCATGACATGGCATCTTCATCTCCAACATGGCCCAATTACTTAAGAACCTCCAGCTCGAGGTTTTCGTTGTCTCCTTTAGTGAGGTTGAAAGGAGCCTTGATAGCAGCCTTACGAACCCAGCCGCGACGAATATTCAGAGATGGCTCTATGCTGTGACCCGCCACCCACTTCTCCTGCAACCAGACGCCGACGTTCCTTATCATACTTCTTCTTTTCGACTAACTAATGACCCGGAGGGCTTGTATTAACTTTGAATGGCACTGGTTCTGAGGTAACAGGCAAGAAGTCCGCTTTTTAAATAAGGAATACCAGCTGAGCGAAAGATGAGAGGCCGAGGACGTTGTCCTTAAGCCCGTATTCGTAGGCAAATGGGTAGAAGCCCGCCATCTCCTAGTCGACAATGGCGGCCAGATCGTAGCATAGGCTCGCCCTCTGCACTAATCGCGGTCTGACGAGGATGTTGCGTGGCTCGAGGTTGTTGTGGCAGAAGACGACGTGGCGCTTGAGCTCGTCGAGGTCTGCGTTTGTCAACTCGACCCGGCCGATGTCTGCAGACGCCGGTTCGAGGGAACCGGAAACATCTGGGAGGAAAGCATCTACAGGATGTACGGAGACATCAAGACACCCAAGGAGCCGCCACCGCCACCACCAGCCAACCCAATACATCAACCGCAACTCGGTTATAAGCAGCCGGAAGCGGACGAAGCAGACGACATCTTTTCGATGAGGAGGTCCCACGGCACCCCGGCCCGCAGCCCGAACCGCGATGGCCCCGCGATGGCCCCGCTGTAGCCCGCCCCGCCCCCCCACAATCCCGGACCGGAGCGATCAGAGCAGAGACGTCAAACCCCGCCCCGAGGTCAGCCGTGAAACCAGCAGCAACAGCAGCATAATGGCAAAGGGAATTATTGGCGCTGGAATCCCAGCGTCGACGTTGGTGGTGGCGGTGACATTGACCGCTCTTGGTTGTTGAGCCCCGACGGACGCGGAGGGGCCCAACATCAACTTTGGAACCCCGTTTGCGAATGCAGCTGGTTTCCCCTTTGGAGGTCGGAGGAAGTATGGCGGCGAATATACCCATCAACTTTCCCTTTGACGTCCCGATAAATCTCCCGTTCGGGCTGTAGCGGAGCGGGACAGTCCTTACGGACATAGATGACTATGGGTGGTGTGCCTCAAAGCAGAATTGGGTGTGTGTCTGTTTCTGAATCTGTGTCTTTAAGAACATACATCACAATGACGTTATTAAGGCCCGAAGCCTGCTTGATCAGGGACGCATGCGCATTTACATCATGACTCAAGACACGGGGGGCACGTCTTTCTGCTCATTAAGACTAGTCACCATGTTCAACTTGATTCGCTGTTTCTTTCGAACGATAACAGTAAAGAGGTCTCTATATCTTTCTCATTCGCGACAGAACAGCGCTCCATCGAGAATCCTTCTCAGTTAATTGTGTTGAGGGCTTTGGTCAACTTATGTATTTGGTCATTTCTATAAGCATGAAGCACTCATCGACGTCTTTGGATTGGGAAACGCCAGCACCTCACCTCAGTCCTCGAGTCTCAATGAAGGTGAGTCAACTCCCCGACTCCCTAGCGCTGCTCAGGCCAAAGCGATAAAGCCCTATGATCGATGCGCTGGCTTCATAACGGAGATAACCAACAATGTTCCATGACAGGCATGCGGTTTCCAATATTCCTGCGCTCGACTTTCCGTTCATTCAGCTGACTGATGGGACAGGCCTATCCCAGTACCTCCCACGGTCTCGAGCTGGGCTTCACAGCGGCTATTGTCTCGATGCTGACACTCACAGAGCACGCGTAGAATGCGGCGCCATATTACTCCATGGCTTGCAATTCGACCTTGTGTAAGCACAGTATCGCTGACGCCGTCACAGGTGACAGGTCTCGCCAGATTAGCAGCCTACCCCTAATCCTACCTGGTCGTGGTCGTTAAGAGCGGCACCAGATTGAAGCGGTATTGGGGCTTGCCGATCCCCCATAGATGTAAGGGGTATGCGACGACATCGTAGTAATGTTGCTTGCCTCTTTGGAAGTTTGTGATTGAAACACCACAAAACGGCCGCGTGTGCAAATACCACGGCGTCACTTGGATGATTAATAAGTCTGGCACGTCGATGGGCACGAACCTTTTTCAAAACACCCCCCCGCAGTCCCCTTTTCCAAGAGACCCTCGAGCTTGCCGACCATCACTTAGTCGCAGTCGTTGAAGACACAATCGTACTCGGTTTGGAAACAACATGCTGGTGCCGTACGATCAGTGAGGTGATTACATCAACATTCCTCCCAGGCACCAACCCGCCAGAACGAGGTAAACCACGCCATGCGAGAGGGCTTGTTCGAAACCAGAAGAGCCACCGCTTCATCGACATGTGGGCCGTTGCAAATGAGCCGTCTCCCAGCAGGCCGCGCCCACGGAAGCACTACGAACACCTAATATGGCTTTCCGTTTCGGCTGGGCCCGACATGTCCGGCACATTGGGCTCGTCGGTACGAATCAAACGTCGACAACTGTCGTTATCTGGGTGCCTTCAGCGCGGCCGGCGCGGAATCCATCCGTCGCTCCCCTGGATGGCCCCTTGAGCCAGGGGACCTGGAAGTCGCAGAGGAAAGCCGCGAAACAGAAGCCCACAGACGTCGGAGGTAAAGGTCCGCAGGCCTGCAATGCTATCTGACCACGATGTAGACACATCGGCGGATCTGTAAGCGGTCGGTTTATGCTCCTCGAAAACTAGCACGCGAAAAGGTTGCAGAAAGGACAGAGTGAGAGACCATGTGGTCGGCGTCGTGACAGAACACGTCTGCAACCCCATCCTCCCAGGCGGCCGGTTGATCAATAGGGCATCTCTTCGCTAGGGATCGTACAGCCCCATAATCACCTCGCATGCGCTTTGTGAGGTAGAGGCGGGCGGAATAAATGGCCCGAAGAACAACATACCCTGAGCGTTGCCCCAGGCGAAGAGTCCCGCTCTCCGCGGGGCCGGTCGGAGGAGAAAGCCACTGCACAGCCGGGCAGCAGCGTAGTGAGCTCGGGGGGATAGGGCCGGCGACTGGTTGGTTGTGATGCCCCGGGGCATTTGGTCCGGCATCGCAGTGTGTCTGTGTCTGTGTCTTGTGTCGTCTCGACTCTCAAGATCCTGAGGTCAAAGCTGCGCTGTACCGACCGGTTGGTCGGAGACGAGACGGGACGAGAAGAAGAGGAACCGCGAGAGGGACCGTACGAAACAACGGGTTGAGAGCCGCTCTTAGTCACGGTCCGGATTTCGCGGTTTGATCAACTCATGTTTTCCGCAGTCGGATAATCTAGCCGGTTTGGAAGCTGGCGTGCCATTGATAGCCGCCGCCGCCGCCGCTCTTGTCCGGCGATTGGGAAACGAGATACATCATGCAGATGACGATTTACCTGAATCCGAAATGCGTAAACCCCTACTTTGACAGCAAAAAGGGGGTAAGGGGATGAAAAGCTCGGACAGGTCTACAACCAAGTACAAGGGTAATCGGAGAGAGTTCACGATCACGCCCTCGGCTCCTTTGCGGCTCAGCGGCTGGTCAAACCAAGACAAAGATGTGCAGTAAAACACATCGGCGATGCGATCACCATGAGTTGTTCAAAGTCACAAATTGGTTATGAAAAATAACTGAGCTCCGGCACAGAAGGCCCCTACCGAGTCTCCACCAACCTCCATTCGGCCGAATCCTCTTTCATGAGAGGTAAAGACTATGCACAACCCAGCTGATCCAGGAGAAACCGATGCTTTCGCATTTGAGTATTGTGTCACTCGAGTGTTGTGGAAGAAATGCATCAGAAGCCATCAACTACCTGAAAACCATGACCGGAGAAAACTAACAAAAGATAGAGGTAACACCAGGCGAATGGACGACTCCCATTCTAGTGAGTCACTTGTGAATGCATGGCTTCCTTCTCCGGGTTTCTTCGCCTCTTGAGGCCTCCTTACACAGCACCAAGAGGGGCAAGGTCATGGCTAGTCGACGACCACAATGACGGTGAGTCAACCATGACCATGAAGTTTTCTTGGAGTTTCCTCGCCGCTTGAGGCTTCCTTCAGTCTTCACAACCACATGATCCCTCGTTACCGGATTGTCCGCGAGACTGTCCCGTCTTGATCCGCCATAGGAAACCCAGCCGCGTTCAATCATCTCCACAGAGTGACTCGCGATCGACAACAACCAAAGGACACGAAGAACAGTTATCAGAACGAATCGGAACATTCAAAACAGAAAACCACGTCAGCTTTTCCACTACGTCGCAAGAGGCGACATCATGCCTTGACTCGACCGTCACTGCCACCAGCGCCACATCCTTGGTCGCCCGATCCCGCTACCGCAGCAACATGATAACAACACGAACCCAGCAGCATATGGGAGGGGGTTGGCCCACGTCAGCCATCACGAAGGACTCGTCGCGCCGTAGGTACAGGCGCGGTAACGAGAGCCAGCTGGCGTCTCTGGTTCCAGAACTTTCTCCTCGGGTCTGGAACGGCGCCTACGAAGGCCAGTTTTCAGCGATATCGCCTCGCCATGGCTGGGATCTCGAGATGAAATCTCGAAGCTTATCTCGAGGCTCCAGGGATACTTGGCACGTGGATCTTGAGATGAGCCCGCCACTCGTGGAGTGAGATGACGTGGTTCAGTGAGTCCACCATGTTGCCCCGTGGCTGCCGTGATGCTGTTTCCCTGATATTGACATTCATAGAAGCCAGCCGGGACTGGGATTCCGCTGCTAGCTCCTGACCCCCCCCCCCCCCCCCCCCCCCCCCCC
>PUHP01000427.1:0-29112 GCA_006783085.1 Colletotrichum shisoi
TACTAATAATAAGGCTGTAATAGTATGTTACATTCAGACTACTAATAAAGTTATATTAACTTTTTGTAGACCTTATTACCTAATCTAGGTAGTATAGTAATATTAATAATAAAGTTAGGTATCTAATAGTACTTTTTAAAGGTAGTATCCTTTTTATACTATACGTTAAATTCCTCTAGTAATTAGTAATAGTAGTTACCTTAGGTAAGGGTATTTATAAGGTTTGTAGAGACCTTACTATACCTTTAGCCCTATTTAGTAAATACTCTATATTAAAGGAGATAGTTGTAGAGGGTCTAAGTTATAAACTTACTACCTAACTTAAAGGTCTTTTTAGTCTATCTATTAAACTTTAGGATAAATTAGTCTTATAGGTTAGAGCTATAGATCCTTTTAATTTACTATTTTATAACTACCCTAGTAATAAAGGTATTAACCTATAATCTAGTTACTTTATCTAGTCTAACTATTAGATAATCCTATTATCCTAGTTAACGTATTTTAAGTATATTAATAGGGTATTAATTATCCCATTAGCTCTAACGCAAAGTTAGTTAGCTAAGTATATAGTTAACATAGTAATAATAGGCTTATAAGAGTAAGGAAAGCTAAGAGATATAAAGGATGGAGTTAAATAACGTTATAATTACAGGCGCTTCCTCTTAGCTAAAGCGTTAGGAGTATATACGTTTATTCAATAGAGAAATTACTACTATTAATCCCTTAGTTCCCTTAGTTAAATAATAAAGTAAATAAACAGTATAGATAAATAATTTATTTAGTTAAACGGGCTAAACTATAGAGTTATTAATAAAGGATAGAGGGTTTAATAAAGGAAGAAAATTCTAACTTAGTAGTTAATAGGTAAAGTTAATTAAGGTCAGATTAGGTAAGTAAAAAGTAAAGAAAGGTAAGAGGTAGTTTTATATAATATAACTTAATATAAGGAAGAAGCTATTTTTTACTAATAAATTAAGGAGGTTATTTAATTTATTAATAAAGAGGTTAAAATACATAAAAGTAAAGTTATTTCTAACCACTAGATAGCTAATTAAGAGGTAGTTAAACTATACCCTTAATTATTATCTATAAAGCTATTAGAAATAGTATAATAGATATAATAAAAGTTACTTAGTCTAAACTACTATAAATAATTATTAGGTAGTATAATAAAAGGATTTTACCTTTACTATTATCTCTTTATAATAAGCAACCTTACTAGTTTACAATATCTAAACATACTACTAATTAGTATTAGTTTAATATTATAGATAGTTAAAGGTTAGTTATTATAAAATTATTTATAGATCTTATAGATCTAGTAATAACTTTATAGGTGTAACTAGGCTCATATCATCTAAGGTAGACTATAGCCTGCGCGCCTGCTAAGGCGAAAGTGTAGGCTGTTGCTGCCCTACTTTCGCTAGCGCTAGGCGTCGCCCTACTTTTACCTTACTTACCTACTTTCCTTCTAAGACTAGATTAATCCTGTGTTCCAGCGCTAATTCTAATCTAACAGCTTTAGTAATAATACCCTATACTAAAAGAGCTTCTAGGCCTTAACTATAAAGCTTCTTAAAGGCTAAATTATATAGTAAGCTAATAAGCAAAATACTATTATAATATTAGTAACTAAGGTAAAGCTTTTTATACTTCTACAAACTACTAAAAAAGCCTTATTTATAAGCTATTTAACTCTATACTTATAGATTTAACTCCCTAGTAAGCTTAGTAATTATATAATATATACTTTTAAAAAAGGAAAAAGCTTTTAATAATATAAATATAATATAATAACTAGTAGATAGTTAAGTTAGTTATAAGTAAGTATTTTAAGCTTTAAATAAACCTTTATTATTTTAATACATATACCTACTAGCTATATTAAGAAGTTGTAAAAACATATATAAGTATTATACATATCGTATTGATAAAGCTTATAGTAAATAGCTTAATAAAAGCCTTTAATATCGTAAAATATAATACCTTGACATAATAGCTTAATATAACTAAGAGGAAAGCTATTTTTTAATATAACTATACTAAAGACTTAGCTACTAATATAGCTTAACTAGAGACTAAGATAATAAAGAAGAATATATAAACTATAAAGGAAGCTTATAACTTCTTATATACCTTTTAAGTATTAAAATAAGTATAGGAAATACTATCTTATATACTTAATAAGTAATAAAGTTAAAAACCTCTACCCTTTATAGCTATAAACTATAAAGGCTATTAAAAAGCCTTTCTCTAAGAGAGTATATTAAATTAGAGGGTATAATATATATGATTAGTACTATAGAGGGCGTTAGAGATAGAAGATATTCGCTAGTATGCTAGGCTGCCTAGTAGTAATAAAGTGCCTGCTGCTAGCTTTTTCCTAGGTATCAGGCTTTGTAGTAGCCTTAGGCGCCTAGAAAAGGGGCTTCGAAAGGCCTAGTTAGGTAGTAGGGTGCGGCCGCAGCACACGAGAATAGCTACACATACATCGCACTTAATATACGCACAATTGCCCTATCACGGTTACGCTTACTAATCTGACAAAAGCCTGCGGCAGTCCCTTCGTTGCCGCCGAGCGGCCCAACTAATCCGAGCCAGTAAATCCCATCTCCGAAGCGCACGAAACGTACCCTCCAGAGTGCCCTAAATCCAACATATGCATTAGCAGCTAATCTAAGAGGTGGAAAATCCAAGCAGGGGTATACTTCAGGCTAAATTCACACAGGTGTTAATCACCTATCAATTTAGACAGCTAATAAGATTCAGGCAGGCTTTCAACAGTCCTAACCCCCCTATCTTCCAAGCCATCACCACAAGCAAGAACAAGACTACAACAACAGTCCACGCTGTTAGCAAAGACGGTAGATAAATGGCTTATCTACATCTTAGACAGAAAGAGAATCTAGAATTTTACTATGTTCCTAATAAGTATTTAACCTCACCCTTTGCCGTCTCTGTTCGACCTTATCTTCCGTTAAACTAAGTTGCAACTATAGCAATTAAAGCATCCAAACCTATTCACCCCGGCTGCCAAAATGGTTAAAATCAATGCCTCCTCCTTCATCCAGACTATCCAACACGGTGGTCGCACTATTACGCTTAAGTACGCAACCAAGACTGATTCCTGGGAACGTATCTACGTCGGATCAGACATCACCGACAAGTTCGTCAAGGCCGTGGAGAGTCAGGGCTACATTGCCTCTTGCATCACGACCATCATCATGGCGTAAGTTATTCACTCCCCCGTTTAATTATCTACAGACGGCCAACAGACATTAACCTAGTGAGTCCGAGCACGCGAGTCCCGCCGACAAGCGCACCCACTTCACTGCTGAGGGCCGTGATGAGAAGGATGAACACGTTGCCACTATGCACCTCAATCCCTCTGCCGAATAGAAGAAGTAAGCGGCGATGCTGGAATTCCATTTTGCTTGTATATCGTTATGATATGCCAAGTGGTGTCTGTCAGCCAAATTTTTGTCGTTATGTTAAGGGTGATGGTAGGCTACACATGTTATGCGCAGCGCTCTAGGGCCTAAATTCCGCTCTACTTACATAAGGAGCGCGGCCTAAAGGGACTAAGTAGAATTCATATTATGAATTAACGTCTATTGCGTACGATTATAGAGATTTACATAAGTCTATTTCTGCTAATTAAAGAGTTACGATACTAAGTACAGCTGGTTAGACTAGACTAGCTGAATTAAGCAGCGTTTCACCCTCCTGCTGTAATGTCAAGCATTTTGACACGGTCCGCATTGTGCTCCTCGAATTAGCTCCGATTCCGAAGAAGACCGGCTGACGTAATAGTCATGCATCGCCCGTTATAATGCTTCAAGCAAGCCGACCGCATGGCCAATTCCCCGTCGTGCTTTCCCAGTCTACTCCTCATCCCACTCATGTATTCTTCGACGTCTGCCCGTCGTTTTGGCCAAACCATCGCTTGGTTTTCCTCCGGCACTAGCAGCAAGATGGCATCCACCTCCATCGTGGGCATGTCCGGTCGCCAGTACGTCCGAGGTCAATTGCTTCACCGCGACCAGCGCGGTAGGGACACCATCTTCAAGGCCACGTACGTCTCCAGGTCCATTCCCCATCTCACGACTTACTCTGACTATATCACCCAGACGCGGAGGTGACTCTGCGCCCGTCGTCTTCAATCACGTATCTGATTCGATCTATAAGCTGTCCCAACGCCTCGGAACGGAGTTTGCAGACTGCCATTGGCTTCGAATGCCCATTGATTACAACGACGACGAGTACATTGTTGTCTATCCCTACTTCAAGGACACCATGCTTAACTTAGTGCGGGCCGATCCCGACTTTCCTGAAGGCGCACTCAAGAAAGCCCTGCGCCACGTGGGCGAGGGACTCCGGGAATTTCATGCCAAAGGCTGGCTCCACCTCGGTAAGGACCAATGCTCCTGGCGATTTCGGAACTGGAACTGGGCAGGCATGCAAGACCTCTGACCATATGAGTTCCCTTGGTAGATGTAAAACCAGACAACATCTTCATCGATTGGACCACCAGCGCAGACGGCAAAAAGACGATCACCAGTGCAGCCCTGGGCGATTTCGGCATCTCTTTCAAGCCGGAAGGAAACACGCCACTTCGGACAGCGCATCCAGTGGGGAATTTCATGTGGCGGAGTCCAGAAGGACAGACGGGAACCGGCGTAACAAAAGCATCCGACGTGTTCTCGTTTGGATTGCTGGTAAGTGGGCCATTTCCAACCTCAAAAAGCCATGCTAAAGTCTGTATACAGTGCATATATGCTCTTGGGGGTGCGGACTTTCTGCTCATGGAGAATGAACAGGAGCTAGCGCAGTTAGCGGCGCAGGGCGTCAGGCCGGAACAAGCGATACTAACTCGGCACCTCACTTATTTCGGGCCTGCGACCCAAGGGCTTCTCCGGCAGGTTGACAAGAGCTGGCGTGACGTTCTGGCGGGAATGTCAGCCGATGCTGTTGCCGCAGTGCAGGAGCAACCTGGTCTCAGTTTCAAGGTCTGGGGGGCGGTCCTTGGTCCTGCGGCAGTGGACATGCTATCCCAAATGACAAACCCGGACCCTACGGTCAGACCATCCATGAACGAGGTTATGTCGCACCTATGGTGGCAAGAGCTTTAGTGGACTGGAGCTGTAAGGCCACACTTGGATTGGATTGAATTTCCTACTCGGCTGTGGCCGCTATGGTTATGTCTGCAGCTATGCCTGGTTGACGGGGCCTATCCGGGCCTCCAGCTCATCGGTAAAGAACGCGGGGGATGGTCCTACGAGAAAGCGAGGGAGAGATGGAACAACAACGCATTCGAGCTCCTCCGGGATGGATTCGAGGAGGTATGGATGAAGCGTTCCGTGGACCGTCACTCGATCTATCTGGGAGAAGGTCTACTGGCGGTATTGACCTGCCCGGGCAGACGAACGGAAAGCCCCTTTCAGGTCCTCTCCCTCCTGCTATGGTGAGAATTAAGGGCAAGCGAGATATCTAGATACCTATAGCCAATTAGCAAAACAACATCCCGCTACCGAGAGGAAGCAGTTTTCGTCCTGATAGAAACCAAAGCTGAAGACGGACAAGGACCGTAGGACGGAGAAGAAAGGCCGCAAAAAAGAAACTGTAGTCAATCGCTGACGGGAATTGAGCCCGACGTGGGGGTCGAACCCACAACCTTGAGATTAAGAGTCTCACGCTCTACCGATTGAGCTAGCCGGGCGAATGCCTACCCAAGCAGCTTGGTTTGTTGCCAACTCTGCGTCCGCAACGGATCCAAGGAGGAGGACGGGTGTGGCGTGGCCAATTGTCAGAATTTTCAATTCTCTGTCAATGCGTTTGTGTCCCAGTTTATTTTGGCAGGGTTGTTGCATTTTGGTCTGGTCTGGCTGGTCTGGCTGGTTCGGTCTCACTATCCGTAAGGTGGGTAGGTAGGGTATTGCTCCGTCTCTGCTCCGCCGTGGGGCCGGTTATCGGAGTGGGGCAAACGGACGGACGGACTCGGAGCGGAAAGGGGCCCCCCGAGTAGTGGGAAACCGAGCACCCGCATCAAGAGACTCCGTTAGTAACCTCCTTGTCGCGCGAGTCGGTCCCATCCGCACCACACAGCACAATACAGTCCTCAGCATACCAAGGGGGGGTCAGTCATCCACAGATAGATCGTTCTATTCTAGCTTTCCACTCTGTTTTACACGCAGGAACGAACGGTCTTTTCATTGTGCCCCGACAGCCCTTCGGGATCCGGTCCCTCCCTGCTCAGGCTGAGCTGCTGCCGTTCAACGTCGACCACGACTCACGTAACAGGTCTTGTATCCCATTCGTTGTAGGGTTTGTTGGAAGAGATGAGTGGCGTCAAGCTGCTTAGATAAAGTTAGATGGCTTGTCATCGCACTGATGATCGCACACACATCCATCCTCTGGTCTTCCGAGAGCACGGAGCAAGCTGGGTGACTGTGCTGCCATGGCCCGGACACTTATAAAAATGCATTCCCTGCACCGGTGGGATAAGTAACAACTCAGGAGAACGCACTAACTTCACCACTGAAACAAAAAAAACCATGACGGCAGCCAGCCAGCCAGCCAGCCTTTGGCGACATAAGAGAAATCCATTTTGTAGAGTACATCGTGTTGGCTATGCACACTCTGCAGACCTTTAACAGTCCGCTCCATTTTCCACTTTGTTGTGTTCAAACCTCACCGCCTGGGTCATATCAATACAGACTTTAAGTAAAAACAACCTCCACCGACATTATCAACGTTACCGCCTTGTCTCCCGTCATCTCATCATCCTTCAGCCGCCAAACATCTAGTTCTAGTGCCCACCTCCTCTCGCCCTCTTCGCTCCGGCGCCTCCACCCGCCTCTGAATCGCCTCGTGGCCTCTTGTTTCCGGGTTGGAAGTCGCTCACGCCAGGGTTTAGTGCCCCTGCACCGTGGCCGCCTCTACCCCCGCGTCCGCCGCGTCCCGCCATACCGCCTCTCTCGCCGCCGCCGCTTGACACTCGGTTGCCTGCTGCGAAGCCACCACGGCCACGGCCAACACCGCCGCCGCCGCGTCCAGGTAGAGGAATGTTGCTGCGTTGGGCCGGTTGGCCATGAGTCGCCGGCTGCTGTTGCGCTTGGCCTTGCTGGTTTTGCTGACCCTGCTGGCCGGCCTGTGCGCCTTGGGTGCTCGACGCAAAGGGGTTTTGTTGTTGCTGTTGTTGAGGCGGCTGCTGTGCTTGAGCCCCCTGAGCGAACGGGTTGCCTTGGCCTTGCTGAGCGCCAGGTACGAACGGGTTCGCCCCAGCACCGGCGTTGGCCGCCGCTGCTTTGTTCTCGCCGGGCGCCGGGGTTTGCCGCTTCTGCGGGATGGCGCTGCCCGGTGGGGGGATGCCGCTGGCGGCAGAAGCTGGCGGCGGTTGGGCTTGGTTGGTCGATGCATTGGGCGCCGCAGCTTGGGCAGTATTAGAGCGAGCGAGGTGACTTGTGCCTCCGAGAAAAGACTTACCATTCGGTGTCGCACCAGCCTGTGCCGCCGAGGCTGGAGGTGCCGTCAGAGTTGGACGGGGTGCAGCCGGCTGCTGTGCGGCGGTGCCGGCGGGCTTCACCGGGCTCGGTTGCGGCGCGGGAGGGGCTGCTTTGGCCGTCTTGGCCTCCTCCCAAACTTCTCCTACGGGTCTTTGAGGCGTCTTGACGGCTGCCGTGGACACAACCTCGATCTTGGCGTTGGCGCCCCTGAGTTGGCTGTCCTTCATGTTGATCTGCAGCGCAGACTTCTTCTGGGCCAGCATCTGGCCCTCCTCCCGAGCACTGGCGATTCTCTGCTCATACTCGGCCTTGAGGACGCTCTCCGTCTCGTTCTTGACCTTGGCAGTCTGCTCTTCCAGCTTCTTCCTAAGATTCGAGGACATGATGCTGCGCACGGTGGGGTTCGTGGAGAGGAACTTGCGGATCTCGGCGTCGGGAAGCTGAGAGAGATCCGTTGACCCGGCGGGTGTGCCGGCCATTGGCCTTGTCGAAACCGCATCCGAGTCCTGTTGCTGTTGCTTGATCGGGGTGGCAGGCACAGCTGGCTGCTGTTCGTCCACGGCTTGCCCAGGTGCGGCGGCGGCGGCGGCGGTGGCGGTACTTTGATGCTCGGCCTTCCAGATGATCTTCTCCTGCTCCAGCTTGGTTTTGTATTCCTCGTCCAACTTCTCGCGAGACTGGCGAAGCTTCTCGTTCAGCGCGTTTCTCATCTTGTCCGACCGTTCCTTGATGGTTTGCGTAATGTTCTCCTCGAGCTCGTTCGCCTTGCGCTCGTACTCGGCAGCCTTTGCCTCGGCAGCAGCAATCTTCTCCCCCAAAGCCTTGCGCTCTTCGTCGGACAGACCACTGGCACTGGCGGTGGTGCCGTTGGCGTTTGCGGCCGCCCCTTCGCTGATCTCACCGGCCTCGGATGCGGGCTGAGGCTGCGACTGAGCCGCTTGTTGGGCGGCCTGGATAGCCTGATCTCTCTCGGACGTCGCCGTCTGCAACTGCGTCCGGAGGTTGTCGAGCTCTTGCTCGGCGGTCGCCTTCTGAGCGGAAACGGCGTCCAGTTGGCTTCGAATCTCGGTAAGTTGCTGCTCCAGCTGAGCGACGATTTGCGTTGGGACCGATGCCGACGCATCCGAAGCGGGTTGGGCGGCGCCCTGACCGCTCGACGGAGCCGCCTGGGCATCTTGTTGAAGCTTCTGGACTTGCTGCTGAAAGCTCTGGATCTGCTGCTCGAACTCGGTACGCTGCTGCGTCGACACCTGCAGGTTCTGTCGAGCCGCCTCGAGTTCCGCATTGGCAGCATTGACTCGCTGCAGGAGCTGGTCCTTTTCGGCGACGACAGCATCCTTCTCGGTGACGGCCTCGTTCCGCGCCGTGATGGCGTCGTTCTTCTCGCCGGTAAGTTTGCGCGATCGCTCCTTGAACTGGTCCGTCATGCGCTGGCGGGTGTTCTGCCAGTTGGCTCGCTCCGTCTCCAGCAACTGCTTGGTTTCCTCGATCTCGGCTCGCATAGGAGCCTTGGACTGCTTGAGGGCGTCGCGTTCGGCCTCCAGGTTGGTGATGGTCTGCTTGAGCTGTTCCATCTCAGCAGGATCGACACGGCCGTACTTTGTGAGAATGCCCTCGGTCCGCTTCTGCCATCTGTCGCGGTCCTCTTGGACCTGCTTGATTTCGTCCTCAAGGAAACCCTTCTGGGTCTGGAGCTCCTCGATCCGAGCCTCGAGGGGCTGGACCTTGCCTTCCAGCTCCTCAATCCTGGCGTTCTTCTCCGAGATTTGCGCTCGGGCTTGAGCAAGCTCGCTGCGAAGGGTGGCGCTGCTCTCCCGGTAGAGGTTAAGTTCGTGAAGTTTGTCCATGAGATCCTTGTGGGCGATGGAGGCTTGCCCGCTCTCTGCTTGCGAACGACGCTCCTGGTCCAGCTTGAGACGGGCCTCGTCGAGCTGGGACTGAGAGTACTCCAGTTGTTGCTGCAGACGCTTGGATTCCTGAACCTTGAGGTCGTACTGAACCTCCAAAATCTCCTTTTCGCGGCGGAGGTAATTGTTGAGTTCGCGAAGACCATCGGCTGCGTTGTCGCCGCCGCCGCCGCCGCCACCACCACCTTCTGTGCTGCCGTTGGCATCCTCGGCCGCAGAGTTGCGACCTTCCTTGAGCGCAGAGAACTGTTTCGTGATGCTCTCCAGCTGCTCGTGCAACAGCTTGTTTTGGGCGTTGACATTGTCGCGGCGAGTCTTGATTTCCAACATCTCTTGCTCGAGTCGTTGTCTTCTCTCCTCCCAAGAGCTCTCACTCTGGGACAGAGCAACCTTGGCAGACTCGGCCTCGGCTCGCAGCGTCGCCGATTGACTCTTGAGTTCGTTGTACTCGGTGCGCAGCTGCTGCACTAGCTTCGCAGCTTCGGCGTGCTTGACGAGCTCGTGCTCGTAATCCTGCTGAGCCTTGGCCGTGATCTCGGACTGGGCACGAAGGTCCTGTTGGTGGAACTTGGCGGCCTCGGCGTGACGCTCCGTCTCCTCCTTCAACCGCTTGATCTCCTCGTCCAGGATGGTCTTCTCGTCCTCGTACTTGCGGGCAACCTCGGCCTGGGAGTCGCGGAGGTGAGACAGTTCCTTGTTGGAGTTTGCCAGCTCGGACGACAGGTCCTCGACGCGCTGTTCAAGCTCCTTGATCTTGGCATCCTTGCGCGTGAGGGCCGCTTCCATCTCCTCTCTGTACTGTTCCTGGGAGGCTGTGAACTCGGACAGAGCCTCTTCGTTCTGCTCGCTGAGCTGCTTGTATTGCTCCGTCTGTTCCTTGGCGTTCTCGAGCTGGGACTTAGCGATGTCGAGTTCCCTCTTGAGATCGGAGACCTCGTTGATGAGCTCGCGTACCTCGTCCTCGTTCTCTTGGTCGGTCTGCGCGGGAGGCGCCATGGTGCCGGGGCGGGGCGTAGGTCTCGGGGCCAGGCGACCAGCTCGCTCTTCGGCGTTGCGGAGCTCAATGGTAAGCTCGTCGACACGCGCTTGGAGATGGTCGCGGCTGGTCTTCACTGCGACGTGCTCTTCGCGGATCTGGCTAAGGCTAGATGACAGCTCGTCGATGCGCTTCTGTGACTCGCGCGCGTCGAACTCCTTTCTGAGCTGGAGCTTCTTGCCCTCCTCCATCTCGTCCGACAACTTCCGCTTCGTGCTGCTGAGCTCTTGTTCAAGTGCGTCGATCTTGGACTGCGCTTTCCGCCTGTATTCGGACTCTGAGATGTCGCGTTCGTTCTGCATCGACTGCTGGCTAGCCAAAAGGTTGTTCAGTCGGGACTTTTCTTGCATCAGGCTCTCGTTGTCTTGGTTGAGGCGGTCCTGGATGTCCTTCCAGAGCTTCTTCTCGGCCTTGAGATTGGCCGCTTCGTTGCGGGCACTCTCGAGTAAGCCCTTGGCGTCGATGAGCTCCTCGGCGACCTGCTGCGTTCGGATTTCGTGCTTGATTGAATCCTCAGACAGCGACTGGTTCCGCTTCTGGAGCTCCTTGTTCTCGCTCTGGACGGCCACGAAATTGGAGTGAAGCATCTCATACCGCTCCGAGGCGAGAGTGATCTGGCTAGAAATCCTGGCGACCTCGCCCTGGAGGGAGTTCTTTTCGCTGGACAATCTGTCGATCTGCTCCCGCAACGATCGGCGGACCGACTCTTCGTCGTTTCTGTACGTGTCGAATTCGACCTGCAGTGCGCGGAGGGCGGTCTGGGTTGACACGCCATCACCGGCCTCGTTCTCGATGGTGGCGAGCGGTGGGCACTGACCGTCGTCTGAGCCAAGGATGGACGCGAGCTCGCCAGCGGTGGCCTTTTGCTGGAGAAGACGCCTGAACATGTCACGCTCGGCCTTGAAGCTCTCCATTGTCGTCCTTAGGGACTTTGTTTCGCCAATCATGTTGGCGAGTTCCTGCTGTAGGCGCTCGACAGCTTGATGGTCTTCGACGGCCTGGCTCTTGGCCGCGACGGCTTCCTCGCTCTCCATCCGCTCCGCCAGCTCGCGCGTGACTCTCAGCAGCTCTTGGTTCTTGGCTTGGAGCTCTTGGATGTCCTTGAAGACCACGAACTTTTGAGTGATGAACTGGTGAGTGTCGGACATGTCGGAGAGGGCACCTTCGGTGATCTCGCCCCGAGAAAGCTGTTCCAGACGAATCGACTCTTCTCTGGTGAGCTGGTCGACGCCCTTTTCGCGGGCGTGCATGTTGAAGACCAGCATCTGGATCTGCGTGCTAAGATCGCGGAGCTGTGTCCGGAGGATTTTGGACTCTGCCTGGGCATTGGCCAGGGCGCTCTCGGCCTTCCTCGCGCTCTTCTTGGCCACATCGCGCTCCTCGAAGCTGGTCTGGGAGAGCTCGGACATCCTAGTAATCTCGGCCCGCAGAGTATCGGCTTCGTTTTGGAGTTCCTCGATTTCGGGTGTCTTGGCCTCGAGGAGGGCAATCATGTTGTCGAGCTCCTCGGCGAGCTGCTGGTTGCGTCTCTTCTCCCCCGCCAGCTGTCCCTTGACCTTGTAGAGCTCGTCAATGGCCTGAGTTGCCGTGATGGCAGACTTGCTTCGCGCAGAGGCCGGGGTGGCGAAAGGAGAGGCAGGTCTTCCGAGGAGTGAGCCGTTCATGCGGGGCGTCTGCGGTGTGGGAGTAGATCCACGAGCGGGGACTTGTTCCAAGCGGGCATGGAGCTCGTCGACCTCGCCCTCGAGTTGCGTGACTCTCTCCTCCAGAGCACGGCAGCTCTCCTTCTCCCGTTCGAGCTCCTGCTGGATGCGCCTGATTTCGTTGGCATGCTTCTCCTTCAGAGCTTCCTTCTCAGCTTCCAAGGTCTGGACGCGGGCCTTGTGGCTGTCGGCCAGTTGGTTGGTCATATCGACGACGCGTTGCTTGCTCTCGATCTCGTGCTTGTAGCTCTCCTCGCTGCGGGCAAAAGCTTCCTGCTGCTGCTGGACCTTTGTGAGTGCTTCTTCGGCCTTGGCCTGGGCTGCGTCAAGACGGTCTCGGAGCTGTTGCTCGCTGCGTTTAAGAGATTCAATGCTGGATTTGGCGTCTTCGTTTTGTCGCTGCAGCTCGGCGATACGGGCTCCCTTCTCGCGGCGATACTTGAGTGCTTCCTCGCTCTTGGTCTTGAGCTCGGTCTCGAACCACTCGCTGTTACGGCGGGCCAGGTCGAGTTGTTGCTGGAGCGATTCCTCTCGGTATTTGGCGCTGCTCACGGCGGCTTGGGCGGTCTGGACGGACTGCTGCAGAGAGGTGATCTCCTTCTGTAGCTGGACGTTCTTCTGGTGTTGCTTGGCTAGCTCTTCAGAGAGCTCCGAGTCGCGAGCGTTCCGCGACTCCAGAAGGGCCATGTTCGCGCGATTGGAAGATTGGAGGGACTCGATTCGATCGCGGAGGGTGGTGATCTCAGAGTCGTGGTCGGATCCGCGCGATTTGAGCGATTGCAGCTCATTCTCAACGGTTTGTCGCTTGGTCTCTGGATGAAAATCAAAGTCAGCGAGCGGCATCACGCCAGAACCGTGGCATGAATGCATTGGCACATATTGCTGACGTACCTTCCTCCCTCAACTTTTGACGGACTTCCTCGACGTCCTTCAGGGCCTTGTCGGCCGTCGCCTTGAAGGTTTGGCATCGGGACTCTGCGCTGTGATGGGCGCTCTCTAGTTCAATGTCGACCTGGAGCTTCTGCGCGTATAGTTCGTCGTGCTCACGGGCTTTCGCGATGACGGCTTCGAGAAGGCTCGCGACGAGGTCAGGGGTCGGATCGGTCGTGGCTGTCGAAACTGTCGCTTCGGACAAGCCAAGGTGGCTGGCCACAAAGCCTACATACACCGCCGCTGCCATGTTGATTGTGATTCAATGTCGCCTTGTCGACATCGAAAGGAAGTTTCGATGTTTGTTTACTGCGGTAATCGACAAGGTGTTGTTTGTCGGCACGCGCGTCCAAAGACCTCACCAGTCGACTAGTCGAGCAGGAATTCAAGGCACGAACGAATCGATGGTGTAATAAGAAAAAACCAGAAAAAGACTGTAAAGCGGCAGGCCGTCGGCTACGGATGAAGAGTCAACCTGAGGCCGCCTTTTGGGGGGGTTGAGGCGAATGTCGGGGTTGGAATCGGCGACGGCGAGGATACGAGGCTGGTGATGTTTTGGGCTAACGAGGCAAGATCGCAAGATTTTGGGAGGAGGCGCGACCTGGGAGGATGCCAAACGCTGCACAGTGCAAAAGCCATTCACTGACAAGCAAGGCTGGGGGCATTGTCAGCTTGTCTGATCACTCGGCTGGGGGGGCGAGAGAAGCTGCAACCAGGGTCGAAGGCGTTTGCCCTTGGGCCAATGACAGGCATGGGAGCTGCCCCGGACGCCAATCTACACCGAAGATCAGCCGGCTGACTCATCGAGAGCTGGATAAGCTTGGCCGGGTCCATGCTCTGTGATGAGGTCAGAGCTCGCTTACAGAGACACACCAACGAAAGAGTCAGTGAGCACTGGGGTGAGTGAGTAAGTGAGTGAGTGAGTGAGTGAGTGAGTGAGTGAGTGAGTGAGTGAGTGACAGCGACTTTCCCATCCGCGCCTCTTCCACTCCAGAACCTCTAGTCAAGTAACATGTTCCCTCTCATTGGCGCCCACCTCACCTGTGGTTTCATCCCTCGAACCTCGGCTTCTTGTCATGTCAGAGACGCTGTATTATCTTCAAGCAATCACCCAGCAACATCATGCAACACACATTCTACCGATCTAACCAGGGCAATATAGGTATCCTAAATACATGAAATACTCCATGCCGTCCCACCCACACCTCATCGTTCCCGTCAGTACCGTCCGAACGCCTCATTTCACCGACGCGGCTGGCTTCCATCCATCTCGGAGTATCCTGGAGTCGGCCCTGCGTGCCATCCCATCCCCTGCAGTTCCGCCCGCTGCTGTCCCGGCACCTGGTACACGGGCTGTGGCCCGCTCGGCATCTGATGGATCGCTTGGCCGTGAGCCTCAGCGACTGGAGAGCGTCCGTGGTACTGCGAGCATCCGCTCTGGGGTTGGTGTGGTGATGGCAAGCTCTGTCCGTACTGCTGGTGCTGGGCAACTCCATGATATCCCTGTTGACCCTGCAGCTCAGAGGCCATATGGTGACCCGGACGATGGGGCTGATCATTTCCGTTGGCCGGCATTTCGGGTGGTAACAACGTCTGGCCGTGGAGTTCCGCGCCAATCGGCGGCGGGGTGAACAACATGCTGACGCCGTTCTTGGAGACGGAAGACACCGTGTCCGACCGGGGAGACGCCGCGTGGAAAACGCTCATCTGGGGGCTCGTGGGCGGCAGAGTCGACAGCATCGTCCCGCATAGCTCGGGGGGGCCGGTCATCTCCGGCGGGCCGATGGTCGAGGAGATTGGGAACCTCGGTTGTGTCTTCTTCCTGCGGCGCTTGATGAGAACCGCGACGAGGCCGATGATGGCGATGGCGCCGATGGCGGCAACAACTCCGCCGGCGATGGCTGCGATGCCCAGTCCGCCAGAG
Source organism: Colletotrichum shisoi (assembly GCA_006783085.1). Lineage (NCBI taxonomy): Eukaryota > Fungi > Ascomycota > Sordariomycetes > Glomerellales > Glomerellaceae > Colletotrichum > Colletotrichum shisoi. The sequence continues at coordinate 15,006 of PUHP01000427.1, forward strand.
CTCGTGTTGTTCTCGCCGGGGCTGGCGCCGGCTGCGCTGGAGCTCGTGCTGGAGGACTGCGGCCCCGATGTTCCAGACCCGGTTCCGGCTTGGGCCGTCGGATACGTCTGGGCGACTGGTCCACTGCGTCAACATTGTCACGTACATCATGATGCGGCATCTAGGGTGTTCTCCTTACTCGATTCGGCAACCGTGGCGACCACTTCGTTCCTGGCGGCCTTGCAGTAAAAGTCCAAGACGGCCAGGGCAGAGGAGACGTCCTCCGACGCCGTGGAGGAGCAGTAGTACTTGACGTTGGACGTCATGGTGCTCGTCACCAGGTTCGTGACGCCGTCCTTCAGACACATGCACGACGCCAGCGCCTTGGGGCCCTCGGGGCACTGGTACCTCGTGAGCGAGTACATGACGTTGGAGATGCCCGACTGCGCGCACGGGGCCAGCGAGCTGTACTGGGACAGGGCCGTCATGTAGTATGACATGTCACCGGGAGGCGGCGACGGCTGCGGGAAAGCGGTGGTGCCCTTGTTCATGGCGCAGTACGCATCGTAGAAGGCGAGGCCGGACGTGACGTCGCCGGCGTTGGAGCACGAGTACCGGACGAGCGACGCGATGGACCGGCTGACCCGCGCCGAGTTGTCGTTCTTGCTGCAGATACACGGCGCCATGAGGCTCGCAGGCTCGGGGCAGAGGGACGTCATGGAGCTCAGGGCGTACGAGACGCCCGACTGCGCGCAGGGCGCCATGTTGGAGTATTCGGCAATGTCAGTGGCATATTTGGTGACGATGTTGGCCGTCGGGGTCGTGAAGGCGACCGTCGCGTCGGGGTTGCAGTACTGGCTGAGCACTGCCGCGGCGCTGGTCTGGTCCTCGGATGCTGACGAGCCGCAGCTGTAGCTGACCGACTTGGAGATGGAAGTCGAGATGGCCGCGAGGTTGTTGTTCTTTGTGCAGATGCATGACTGCAAGTCGGTGGGGGCTTCGCCACAGGCCGAGTAGGTCTGGGAGAAGATGTTGTAAGAGAGGGCAGTCTGGGCACATGGTGCCTGGGACGGGTCAGCACGTCAGTCAATATTATCTTGAAGCGAATCGAATCGCCCGCGAACCCTTACCAGCAACGTGTATATGGCGAGATCAGTGACATATACGATGCTCGCAGCAGACGAGAGGCCGATAAAGAGGACTGCCGTCCAGGGCTGGGCCGGTATCCGCATCGTCGCTACGATCAGTCCCAAGAAAGAAGGAAAGAAAGGATGCAAAAAGAATGGGATGCCGACAGCCGTCGACGGGGCAAAAAGACAGGACGAGCCTTTCCAACAAGGATGGCAAGGAGAGATGAGAAGAAGCGGATCCCAGTCCGGAGAATACGACGACGACGACATGGGATGGGCAAAGGGACGAGGTAGCCTATGCTAGGACCCAGACGCCACCATCCAGTCTACCGACCCCTGAGCATCATCGTCCGTCCCTAACTCCGCATCCTTCGTGAGCATTTCAGGATTGGTGGTGGTGATGGTCAATCACCACCCTCTCTGGCACTAGCCCCCTTGTCGCGATGGCGCCAGAGTAGCGCGAACTCCCGAGGGCTGAGAGGCCAAGCCAAGGGTCCTCCTCCGAGGTGGGTGAGGTTGCTCACCATTTGTTAGCCGTGACGAGAACGAGTAGTCCTCATGCTGGCCTGTTGAAAGTCGGACTCGAGGCAACGCAGGCTTTGCTGAAGAACTCTCCGTTTCCATGTGACTCGTGAGTGAAGCCGGTGGTGAGTGATGTGGGCACCAAGACGTCTTCTGGCTACAGATAGACCGGTCGGTCCCCCCCTCAGCGCGTCTTCGACCGTTGGGGAAGATAGGGGTAACGGCCGTGTCCGCAAAAGGGTTCAGCTCTAGCCGCGATGGCGTCTGGCAATCAAAGAAACTCAGCCCAGCTAAAGGCGACTTAGCCTCGACACTGGTCGATCAATGGGCGAAGTGTTCAGAGCCCAACGAGGAAACCTATTTCGGGAAACCCGAAGACAACAGCACAAATCGTTTTACCTCGAGAGAATCCGAGACCCACCACGATGTTCAATCTTGAGACAATCGCAATGCCCTCGCGTTCTTCATCGGGTGCTTTCGTGCGGATAAGTTTTGAGTCGTGCTCGTGAACCATGGTGACTCAACGCGCCGGGCAGACGCCACAAAGAAGGGCGCTTGCGACGCCTGGTGTTTCCAAGCATCATCGAGCTTCATTGGCGTGTCAAGGGAATCAGAGATTGATTGCTGCCCACTGCTGAAGTGGAATGTCTTCTGGCTGTCTCACAAGGCAAAGCTGCTCTCGGTGTCTCTGGTAAGACCACTAAGCGTGAAGTCCGAACAAACATGCTTTCCGTCGTCTACCTCACCTCCTGACCTCGTGGGAACAAGGGACGGACGAGTGAGGGAAAAGGAATCCGGCCGGTCTGGCTACATGAACAGAATCAACCCACGCCTGGCGGGACAACGGACGGAGCAGCCGGCGAGAAGGAGTGAGGCCCCGCAAACGGCCGAAGCGCGGACCGAACCGGAGGACCCGGGGGCAGCAGATGATGAATCAAGATCATCGGCAGCCAGAACGGTCTCATTTGGATTCTCATTACTCTACCCCATCACAGTCACCTGGCCGTTTCCGGCATCGCACACACAGGGCCACCAGAACTTAGAATCAGACAACTGCGTGTCCGTCCAGGTAGGTTAGGTATAGGTAGGTAAGGTAGGTATACATGTCTGAGGCCGCAACGCCAAACGCCATGCCCACCTTGGTATCAGTCTCCATGGTATCAGTCTATGGCATTAAATCTTCCATCAAGGGACGCCACGTCTCGAAAACCAATCGTGTTGTCACATCACCCACACCGGCGCCGCCCTTCCCCCTCGCGAGTCGCCGCCTAACCAGACACCCGGCTGACGCCGTTGCCTCCGTAGCCGGTGGCCAGACCCTCTCCGAACTTGGCCAGCGTCTGGTTCATCTTGACAGACAGCCGTCTTGAGATGCTGTTCCGCTTCTTCACCCGAAGCTCGAGACCTCCTTCTCCTTCGTCCACCACGTTCCCTCCCCTCTCTTCCTGAGCAGCCTCGTCGTCAGACAAGGGGTCATCGACACGCGTGCGCTCCAGCGGCGCCCTGCTTCCGCACTTTGCGCACGCCAGCTGGTGCGGTCGGGCCAGTTGCAGCTCGCTCTTGCGCCTCACGCGTGCCGTGATGGAGAAATACGCCGAAGATATGAAGGGCGTAGTAGGATGCCGGGCGATGGCGTCGCCTTCCGTGGCCCGTCTCCGCGTCGACCTCGCCCTCCGCGAGGCGACCTCCTCCGCGGCCGTCATTTTGACGACCACCATCGACAGGCTCGGGTCGCTGGACGATGATGCCAGCACCACGGCGCCGCCGTTGCCGACGGTGCGGGCCAGCTCCGACCAGAGGGCGTATCCGATGGCGTCGTGGATCACCGGCGCACTGACGAGCCTGCGGCACTCCCTCGAGCCGTCTGACTTGTCGAGGCGTCCGAGTTCCCACATCTCGGCCATTGTCAGGTCGCACTGGATCTTGATGTATCCCGCGTGCAACTGGTCCTCCCATCTCGTCTCGATGAATTGCCTCAGAAAGCGGCACGCCTCCGCGACGGATCTCTGTCGGTGCGCCGTCGTAAGGTTTGGTACTTCCTCTGCTTCTCCTCTCTGCCTTTTATCTATCTCGTCCTCGTCCTCACCGACTGCGGCTTGAGAGTAGCATGTCTCGTAAGGAACCTCGAAATAGTTGTTGCATACAGACTTCTCGTCATCATGACGATATTGGTTTGTTTGTTGTCGTCGCGTGGCTCGCATTGCTTCTTCTACCCGTGAGGGCTGGATCTGGAGAGACTGCCGAGGGGTGATGGGCTGGTAGAGCTGTTGTTCGAGAGCTGCGAGGAAGGGAGCGGCCTTGCTGAGGTTGCTGGCGGAGAAAAGGCTCTTGCTGTCCATCGGGATCGTCGTCTTGCCCGGCGGCAAACGTTTCGAGTTTCGCATCATCGTTGATCTCGGCTCAGTCATGGTTGGAGTGCCACACCCAGTTCTGCGGATGCCTCGTCGGGTGGAGCAACTACTGGCGGCTGCTGTTGGTCCCTTCCGTCTTGCGACTGAATCAACCTTCACCAGGGCCGTGGACCAGAGTTGCGTCACGCCGGCCTTAAGTTTGGTTCGACCCCACCGTGATCGGAGCAAAGCGAAGCAACCCCTGAAGTTTCTCGGTGGTTTATGACGAAGGTGGAAAGCCTCGCAAAGCCACCTGGGCAACTGGGCCGATTAGGATGTAGTCGCGCAGCGACATGCAGCAACATGCAGAGGACAAACGCCACTCGGGGATTATGGGAGCCTGGTCAGCGCCATAAGACAAACATCGACGGCCTTCTCACGATAAAACCAACGGGTGACGAAGGGTGAAATGGGATTCGTGAACTGCGGAGTTCCCTAACTTCCGTTGGACCAGGAGCTGGTATAGCAAGGAATCCATGGCCAGGTGCTTTGGATATGATGTCAAAAGATCGTCGGCCATGACGATGGAGAAACAGGTAACAAAAGCGCTATCTCAATACGGGTAAGTCTCCCTTGGGTAACTTTTCGAGTTGCGCAGAAAACTCTCTTTTGCCCATCACTGACGGCATCGTACTTATAGCTTGAGGAACAGGGAACTCCGAAGGAGGTACAGTATCAGGCACGTGCGCTTTTCTGGACATTCGACTTACTTTGTGATCTAGATACGTACTGCTTGCTGCATTGGTCTATATCGGTCTCGTCGTTGAACCGCAGTGACGGGCCATCGGCGAGCCTCGGTGAGTGTCGGTGGGAATCCCCGGTGTGTTCTCGGTCAGCTTCAACCTCACCTGCTCATCGTGCACCTGCATCTCTGTGGGCGTCTGGACAGAGTTGGGGATGCAAAGCTAGACTAAAGTAGAGCAGCTCGCCAGAGAATATAAGGATGAATTCAATCATTTCATGATTACCAACTGTGCCAATGACTCTATCTACCCCTGACATGTAGGCAGAGATGGTCGAGTCTTGTGTAAGAGGCTCCGGAGGCAGCTGATTGCCGTCATGGGGCTCAGAAGTCAGAGAGACCCTGCGGACTCAACTATAACAAATCATGATATTTAATAGGAGATTAAAGCGGTTGAGAGAGTGCTAGAAATCCCTGACACGCCTTTCGAAGTTTCGCCTGCTGGGACAATAGAGACCGAATGGTTGGGAAGACTGGGAGAGGAACAAACGACACTGATAACAGCGGATGAGCTGGTCCAAAGTCACCGCTCTTTCTGAAAAAAAGAAGAAAAAAATCAGTCAAATTATTTCCTTACAGACCTTGGGAACATGAGACCCCGTTTGCTGTCTTGAAGTAACTGCGGAACAAAGAGGCATGATTACCAAAATCAAACAGACAACAGTCTCTTGTCCCCCATCTTTGTCCCATGGACCATGTTCAATGAATCAGCTTGGCCAGCAAGAGCTAGAATAGTCCAGTCAGTTGATTCTGAAATCAATATAATTACTCAGTATGGTAATACAAGTAGTAGGTATTGGCACTTGGCTGGCATCAGAAAAAAATGAATATGCGGTTGATGCTTCAAATCGCAACCCGCCTCACCCTTCTCTCTGACCCTTCTTCGCTCCTGCCTTCAGACGTTCAAATATTTCCCGTTAAGCGCACCTTCCCAAAACTCGCGCCTTCCTCTAGTTTCAACTCTTGCCGACTCGCTTGCCTTCGGTCGTTCTTTCCCTCGTCCACCCACGCGTGACCTGACTACTCTTTCCTCTAATCTCATTTTCTCATCTTCCTTCTCACCTCGACCTTTCCCTCTCGACAACAACTCTGAGATTCGGCTTCATCGACTACCATCATTCTGAACGACTTTTAACTGTTTTCGAGAACTTTTACCATCATCATTTCATCCCAGAGACACCTCCCATCCAACCCCTTCTTACCCCTCTCACTTTTCCTCGTCCGAAAGCCGACAAGATGAGAGTCGTCGACCCCATCAACGTCTCTCTAACCTACTGCGCCATCATCATTGGATTGAGGGCCTTGGTCTACGCCCTCATCAAGCTCTCCGATCTCCTCTACTACCTCCCAGACTTTCCAGAGCTACCAACCGTCAAGACCATCTTGATGGCGGCCATAGGCTTCTGGATCCTCGCCCACGTCCTCCTCGTCGTCCCGTTCGTTTTCCTCTGCACTATAAACCCGGCAATCCGAAACTTCTTTCCTTTCTTCGCTTGCTCGGACGAACTTGCGATGAGACTCGAGGAGAGAGTCTTTCGCTACGTTACCATTGCCTTCGTCCGTTACCTCAACTTGGGATGGCAAGCCTTCGTCGTCGTCGTCAGCTTCCTATATCGGACCACGGCCCAGCTTGCCACTTCAATAATCGACAAGACGGTCACGCAGTGGACCACGGAAGCCGTTACCAGCGAACCCTCCCTCGAACTCGTCCCAAGTTTGACCATCGAAGAGCAAGCAGCTGAAGCACGGAGATGCCGGCTCCCAGGCCCCGTGTGCGACGCTGCTCGCTCTCAGCTCGAAATCAAGCGACGAGAAGTCAACCAGTTGGTCAGACAGCTCGGGGAGGCGGAACAACGCGAGCTCGACGCGTCTGGTGCGGTGGCCGCAGAGCGAGAGACCCGAAGGCACCTCGAGCAACGCCTGGTTCGAACCGAGCAGCAGCTCACACGTTACGGCCCGGAAGCGAATGCCGTCCGAAACCTCGAACTACAGCTGGCTGAGTCCGAGGCGAGGATCGGCGAGGCCAACGCCAGCACCCAGACGGCCGAACGGCTTCTGAGAACAGAGCTCGAGCACTCGAAGTGGGCCGTGGAGCGAAAGGAAGCCCAGGCCAAGAAGCTCCACGACGACCTCAGAAACGTTGTCCAAACGGCGCAAGAGAGAATCGGGGCGTTGAAGGCCGAGGTAGGATCCTTGCAGCGACAGTTGGACTCGGCGAAACGTGTAAACACAGCCGTCGACGTCCATGCTCTGGTGGCAGAGAAGGATGAAACCATCCAGACTTTGATCGCAAAGAAAGACGAGACCATCCAGACTTTGACCGAAGCGGGGCTCGCCATCGAGAAGAATCGGAACGACAAGATGGAATACGCCGAGAGGATGTATGCCTCGCTGATCGCAGAGAACGAGAGTCTGCGCCGCCAGCTGAGCGATTCGACGAACGACATGCAAGCACGCGAAAACGACGCTGACATCGTTTGCTTGCGCGCCGCTCTGACAGAGTCCCATCAGAAACTTCAAAGGATCGAGGGAGCCTTTTCCGAGAAGCAAACGAATCTTGATGAGCTCAGTACTCTGTTCCAGAACAATACGATTGCATCAGACGCCGAGATCTCGTCTTTGCGAGTCGCTCTGGCAGAGTCTCAGCAGCACGTTCAAATGATGGAGGCAGCGCTCGTCAAAAAGAAGACGAAGCTTGAAGAATCTGAGACCCGGCTCAAGAGTCACGTCAGCGTTTCAGAAAATACCATCAATGACGCCAAAGGCGAAGTCGACAGGTTGCGCGCCGAGCTCGAAAGCCAGGTCACTATCGAACGAACCGCTCACGCCAACGAGATAAACCAGGCCTCGACCATCCACACCCAGCAGCAGCAGTATATCACCTCGCTTCGCAGTGACCTGGAAGTTTCAAACAACGAGAAGATGACTCTCCATCAGGAGATCTCGAGACTTCAAGAGTTGGTTCAACAGCATATCGCCTCGAATTCCATGAACGAGGGAATCGAGCAGCAACTGGCGGCGGTTCGAAATCAACACCAGGCGGACATGAACCAAGCGAACGCCGTACTCGCAACAAAAGACGAGACTATCAAGCAGCTGCAGGGGAGACTCGAGGATTCTCAACAAGAGATCGCCAGTCTGACGGGCAGAGTGGCCGAGATGGATGGAGGCATGGGCGGTGAGGACTTTGATGACTTGGAGGAGAAGCTACGAAAGGCCCTCACCAACGAGAAGAACAACCTCGAGCGAATTGCCGATATGGAGGAGGAGCTGAAACAGGCCCGTGGCGATGAGAAGAAACACATCCAAGAAATCGCCGAGATGAAGAAGAAGAGGTAGGAGGATGGCAACAAGGAAATGGAGAGTTCCATGAAGCTTAAGAAGAAGCTCAGAGATGTTTGCGAGGAGCGGGACATTCTCGCCGCCGGCAACGGTGATCAAGAAGAACTTCGCAACGCAATAGGTGAGTCTCAAGTGCGATAGTCGTGGCCTCGTAGAACGATGCTGACAGTTTAACACAGGGATAGCCACATACGAAACGGCCGAGCGAGACATACGCATCGGAGAATTGGAAGAAAAGGTCGCCTCTTTGGAGGAACAGATCTCGTCGCTGCAGAGCGAGAGCGATGACGAACAGTCCGACACTAGTTCGAGAAGCGAGACTGAGGACACCTAGAAGGCGCCGCAGACGCAGAAGCAGACGCAGACGTCGGACTACGCGGACGAGGAATTACACAAACACATGATAGCCTTGGGGCTGATCGAGGATGACAAGCGGGAGGGCCCCGCCGACAAAGAAGGCTCCAAGAAGGAGACTCAGTCGAACGACGACACGGAGATGGAAGGTTCACAACCGTCCGCGGCCAAGAGCACAGGAGCCATCGACCATGTGAACAACGCGAACGATGGAGATGACGAATCCTTCGAGGCGGCGATGAACGAGGCCATCGATGAGTCGAACCGCGAGTACAGTGCTCGAATAACCGCCACATTTACCCCCGACGTCCAGGTCCCGGGAGTCTATAACCCCTTCGCGCAACCGAGCGGTCCCTCTAACACGGCACCGCAACTCTCGAGCTTCTTTGGCGGCCAGTCATATTTCTCGGCCTTTGGAAAGGATGCAGCAAAGTCTCCCGAGAAAGACTGAGCGGCGGATTTCCCCTATTGGAAACAGTAACGTCTTCCTTAACCCTGGGTAATCTCTCGAGTCTCAGGAGCCCGGCAGAGCTATTCTCTTTTCGCTTTTAGTTCCAGTATGGACTCTTTTTTCCTGTTGTTGTAGTATAGAACTCATCATAACTGTGGCCGGCGAGCCGAGTCAGTGATGCATACCGTCGAGGTCGGGAAATAGTCGATCACAGTCAGGGATACGCAGAGTGCGAAGAGGCTAATGGATCGGTTGCAAGAAGACAAGACGATCACGATACCGGAATTCGGGTTGTCTCGCAATCAATGGTATTATACTTCCGCAACATATGCATCGCGCGTGATGTGGACATGGATTGACATGCTATGTATGCTTCCTCCTCTTCACAGGTCCTCCAGGTCCAGACCGTCGACCTTGCCCAGGAAATCCCCCGTCCCGCCCCGGAGCAGCTCCTCGACGTCGATGCTGCCGGACGTGATGTACTTCTCGCTGACGCCCGAGTTGACGCGCCTCGACAGCAGCTCGCGCAGCTGCGCCCGCATGGCGCCCATCTCGGCCTTTGTGATGTTCTTGTCCTCCTGCTGCTTCTTCTTCCGCTGGCTGCCGCGCCCGGTCCAGCTGCCGGCCTTGTCGAGCTCCTCGCTGTCGTACTCGACGCCGAGCTCCTCGGCGGCGGCCTTGACCCAGTCCTCGTCCTTGGTGCCCTTCTCCTTGGCCAGCGTCGCGTCCGTGAGCTTCTTGGCCAGGTCCACGCGCGGCTTGAGGCGGGACGCGATGCGGCGGTCGACGTCGATGGTGCGCATGAAGTACTTCTTCTTGCTCGCCTGTCCGGCGTGGACCTTGGCCGCCAGCCGGCGCGTCGGGACGACCTCTTCGGGCCCGCAGAGGAGAATGCTCAGACCGGTGCGCTCGGCACGCGCCGTGCGGCCGGAGCGATGGACGTACATGTCGGCGGCGCGGGGCACGTGGTAGTGGATGACCTGGTCGATTCCAGGGATATCGAGACCGCGGGCCGCGACGTCGGTGGCGATGAGGACGGCGGTGGTGTTGGGCTTCGTCGCGGTGAACTTTTCGACGGAGCGGAGACGGGCCTTTTGTGCCATTTGGGAGTGCAGCGCCGTGGCGTTGATGTTGAGGTTCTGGAGGAAAGGGGCGAGGCGGCGGACGGCGCTGATGGAGTTTGTGAAGACGAGCGTTCTGCGGTTGGGGTTGAGCAGGATGACGGTGTACAGGTACAGATCCTGGGACGTGTTAGTCAAGGACGAAAGTGGAAGAGGGACAGAATGGGGGCGGGGAGGGAGGTGGCTTACCTTCTCCATGCCACCGCACTCGATCAGGCCCTCCTTCAGACCAGACGCCATCTGCTTCGCCGGGTTCACGTCGATGAACTTGGGCTTCTCCTCACGAAAGTTGAGCTTCTTGAGCAAATACTCCATCGACTCCTCCTCCGACATGAGCCCCCATTTGCCCTTGCCGGCCAGCTTCTGCTGCAAGCCCTGATGGAACGTGGCCGAGAAGACGAGCGTTTGCCTGGCCGAAAGGTTCTTTTCGTCGTCGTCGTCGTCGTCGTCGTCGTCATCCTCCTCAATGACCTCACGGTCCAGGGCGTCGAGGATCTCGCCGGCCTCCTTGAAGTGTCCCTCGCTCAGCAGCCTGTCGGCCTCGTCGACCACCAGGTACCTGATCTGCCTGAAGCCGGCGAGCAGCTCCCTGCTGCCGCTGATGACCTCCCACAGACGTCCCGGCGTACCGATGACGATGTCGGCCTTGGCCAGCTGTCTCTGCTGCTTGAACACGGACAGACCTCCCGTGACGGAGCAGACAAAGGGCGCGTTGACCAGGCCGGCGCAGAGGTTCTTGATGTGGTTCGTGATCTGGTGGGCCAGTTCTCTCGTCGGCGACAGGATCAGCGCCAGGGGTGTGTTGTCGGGCTTTTCGGGCTTGCCGCCGTCGGCCTTCTCCTCGTACTTGTCGAGCCAGTCCTCGACGATGGGGATCGAGAACGCCAGCGTCTTACCAGAACCGGTCGAGGCCTTTCCGATGACGTCGTGGCCGGCTAGAATCTTAGGTATCGTGGACGCCTGGATCTTTGTCGGCTTCGCGAACTTTAGCTTGGCGATGGCCGAGACGGTGGCGGGCGAGAGACCGAGATCGACCCAGGGGGTCATGTCGAGGTCCTCCTCGGCCTCTTCTGCTTTTTCCAGAGCGGTGAAGTCGCTGTTCTCGAGCTGGGCGTCCTCGGGTTTGGGCTGCGTCTTTTTCTGCTTCTTCTCCTTCTTGTTCTTCTTCTTCTTGTCTTTGGATTCTTCAGTCGGGGGATCGCCTGCGTCTGTCTCGTCGGTCTTGTCGGCGGGGTTGTCAGCTGGCTTATCGTCCTTTGCCTGCTGTTCTGCGTTTGCGGCCTTCTTTTCCTTCTTCGTCTTCTTCGGTGCCGCCTTGCTGTCTTTCTTGGCCTCCTCCTTCACGGTTTCGGGTTGCGCAGGGGCTGGTTCAGAGTCGCTGAAGCCTTCGAACTCGTCGCCGTCGTTGTCATTTTGCTTCTTCTCGTCATCGCCGGAGGGAATGGCCGCGACCTGGTTGGCGTCCTGTCAGTGGCTGCTACCTCGCATAGCACAAGAGTGAGAGGCTGCAAAGATCGGAAAACGCACAAACTCGATGTTCTCGCCATCCTTGATGACATCAACACCCTCAATGACTTCCAGGCCGTAGAAGCCCTCGGCGTCGTCGAACATCTCGGGGACCTCGACCGTCTTCCATGGCAGGGCGCTGGCGGCAACCTTGCGCTTCCTGGAGGGCGCATTCTTTTGGTTGGTGGTGGACTTTTGGCGCTTGAGGGGGTTCTGGCCGGCCTCGGAGGGCTGCTGTTTCCTTTTGTGCTGCATCGTATTGTAGCGTGTGACTGTGACTGTACTGGTGGTGTTGGTTCTCTTGTTGGTAGTGGTGGTGGGTGTATCAAGGCGAAATGTTCTCTTGAAAACTGCCCCGCGAAACCGCACCCAAAAATTCAATGCGCAACGCCGGTCCTGCAGCGCTGCGCAACGCAGCGCAATTGAGCTCTTCTTTCCTGCCCGTTCCTCTCGAAAATTTCAGCGGACCCGGAAGATTATTCAACCGAGTTCCGAGAGTGGTGGACCCCTGGAAAACATCAGCAAGTGCACAGACCACAGCTTAATTCAGCCCTGCAGTGGGTGGCAGTGGCAGACAGCCGCCGTGTCAAATTTTCTTCGGCGGGCAGCGGGCGAGCAAGCAAGAGCGACTTCGACATGCGACACTGGAAAACCCCTCCAAAAAATGGGAAACAAAAATCTCAATTAAAATATTTCCCCCCCTCCCCTCCCCCCGACTATCACCGTTCGTCCGTCGTCTCTCCTTTTGGGCTCCCCGCGTTCCAATTCCTCGCCAGCTGCCATTAGCCAGTCGTCAAAATGGGAAAATCCTCCAAGGACAAGCGCGACGCCTACTACCGCCTCGCCAAGGAGCAGGGCTGGCGTGCACGCAGCGCCTTCAAGCTGCTGCAGCTGGACGAGGGTGAGTCACTTTGCCCCGCCATGCCGTGAGATTATGGGCATCGAATGGGCATCGAACGCTGACATGAGCCCAGAGTTCGACCTCTTCGCCAACGTCACCAGAGTTGTTGACCTGTGCGCCGCCCCCGGGAGCTGGTCTCAGGTGCTGTCGCGCGTCCTCATCAAGGGAGAGAAGTTCGGCCGCTCGGCATGGCAGGACCGCGAGGCCAAGTTCCGCCAGGAGATGCTCGGCGTCTTCCCCGCCACCGCCGGATCCGCCGCCGCATCTGAGGCCAAGCATCAGACGGAGGAGGCCGAGGACGAAGCTCACGCTCAACCCCGCAAGGATGTCAAGATCGTGTCCATCGACCTGCAGCCCATCAGCCCTCTCCCGGGCATCATCACGCTGCGGGCCGACATCACGCACCCCGCCACCGTGCCGCTGCTGCTCAAGGCCCTCGACCCCGACTACGACGCCAACTCTAACAGCAAGCAGGCGACCGACCGCGTCGACCTGGTCATCAGCGACGGCGCCCCCGACGTCACCGGTCTGCACGACCTGGACATCTACGTCCAGTCCCAGCTACTCTTCGCCGCGCTCAACCTCGCCCTCTGCGTGCTGAAGCCGGGCGGCAAATTCGTCGCCAAGATCTTTCGAGGCCGCAACGTCGACCTTCTCTACGCCCAGCTCAAGATCTTCTTCGAGACCGTCATCGTCGCGAAGCCGAGGTCGTCCCGCGCGAGCAGTGTCGAGGCCTTCATCGTGTGCATCAACTTCCAGCCCCCCGCCGGCTTCCAGGCCAGCCTCGAGAACCCGCTGGGTGTCGGCCACCAGCTGCCCGAGATGGTGGAAGAGCGCAGGAGCCAGCTGCCCGTCATCGCCGATGCGCTGATGCAGGACCCCGCCACGGGCAAATGGAATGCTGCTCCCACCGCGTCGGCCAGCAGGGGCGATGGACAGATCGTAGAGGTGGAGGCGTACGACGAGACGGACGAGACGACGGATCACGAGAAGAAGATTAGATGGATCGCTCCCTTTATTGCTTGCGGCGACCTGTCGGCCTTCGACTCTGATGCCTCCTATCAACTGCCCGAGGACCACGTCTCCCTCGACCCCGTGCAGCCCCCGACTGCGCCGCCCTACAAGCGCGCCATCGCACTGAGAAAGGCCGCCGGCGGAGCGTACGGCAAGACCTCGGTCAAGGTGTAGGCCATCCGGTCGAGCACAGCCAATACCCCAAATGCAAAACTTCCCGCCCAGATAGATGCAAGCTCAGTCTTCGTCGTCCGCGTCCGCCGGGCCATCGGGCATCACGGGGCCTCGCTTCTCGAGCAGGTACAGCTTCCCTGAGTGCGATTGGCCCCACTCAAACGTTCCCAACGCCTGCTCGTACAGCTTGCTCGCCTGCGGCGACGAGGTCAAGAGCAGGAAGCGCCGCAGGTCCGGCCACTCGTCCAAGATCTCGTTCAGGCACTCCATCAGCCAGGGAGCCAGGCCCTTGCCCTGGTGCGACGGCAGCACGTAGATGTCGGCCAGGTAGCCAATGGTGACGTAGTCCGTGACGATGCGGGCGAGGCCCACGAGCTCGGGGCCCTTTTTGCCTAGGTACTGCCCCTACCCCCTTATAGTTTAAATTTACTCTTTATAATAAGTACTACTTTAACTTTAAAGTAATTATTAATGTTATGTA
>PUHP01000429.1:0-11662 GCA_006783085.1 Colletotrichum shisoi
GTTATAATTAGTTGCATATTAGTAAAGTTATTAATATAAAGATTAAAGTAGTGAAATTAAGGTAGTTTCTTGTATATAGGCCTTTTTATTAACTTCTAGGGAATTAAGCGTAGGTAGGTAGGTATAATAGGTATAGATATATAGTATAGTTGTATAATTAATATAATTAAGGTAATGTAGTAAGGTATAAAGGTTGTAGGTTTAATTCTATAAAAGGGAGGTGTTTTTTCCTTAAGTGTAGATATCTAGTCTTATAGAGTATAAGGCTAGGCTTATAACTACTTAGAGGTTATAACAGGGCATAAGATAGGATATTATAGATAAGGATAAGATAAGGTGGATAAGACGTGATAAGACGAGATAAGGGTAAGTAATGTGTATAGGTAGAAAGGTTATATCTGTATTTATTTATAGATAATACTTAATCTAAGGTAAAGGATAGTAAAATCCGCTTTATTATATACTTTTTACCTAAGTAAAGGAATCTACAAGTTATCTTAGAATTACTATAAGTTATTAGTATGACTAATAGTTTGTTATAGTTATCCTATAGTAGGTATTTTATAGTATTAACTAGTAATCTTAATGCTAACTAGTAGAGACTAGTTACCCTAGTCTATCTAGTATAAAACAAGATTCTAGCCTTATACTATAGGTAATATAGTAAAATAATATACTAAAATATAGCTTCTAATGTAGAAATTCCAAATATAGAAACCGTATTCTTATAGCTCTTCTCGTTATTAAGATATATGCACTTAAGCATGAGGGTATTTATATACAAGCTTCTTTTATTCTTAGTACTAAGTATTAAAACTAACTAAATATATAATATAACTTTACTAAAAGAAAAAAACTTTAATAATAATAAAAGCTAATAATCTAACTTAACTAACTTATAAAATAATTTAATTAGTTATAAATTTATAAATAGCTATAAAAAAATTTTTAACCTTAGCTAGAAATTAAACCTTAAAGCTTCAATTATAAGCTACTATCTTATATACTATATAATAAGTAAGAAGTAAACCTACGATATTATTTACTCTAGCTTTAGTTATTTATAATTAAGTATAATTAAATATATATTACTAGGTATAAATATAATATAAAAGGTAAGTATAAAAGAGTAGTATTTACTACTTATTATTAATGTTGGAATATCCTGATCGGACCTGTCGGAAGGATTTCGGCCTGCTCGGGCGCGCTCGGGCGCACGGGCTAGTGGGCCGGCTGGGCCGGCCGGGCCAGCCCATGGATCACGTGGGTAACCCACGCCTATATATAACCAGCCTGGCCAGCCTATGCCTTCAGATAGATCCTTCCCTCCTTGAGCCACAGAATACATTGAATACCCTATAGATAGGTCGTTCGATTGTGACTTCACAAGACCTGTGTGTTCCAACAATTAAGCTAAATTTATAAATAGCTTTAGCCTAAGGGGGTATATTAAAAGTAGTAGCTTTCGGCTACCTATACAATAATAGAAAAGTAGATTTAAAAGGCTAGTATATAGCCTTACTTAAGAAATATTAAAAACATTAATAAGATAGATCTAGCTACCTAAAAGTAGGGTTTTTAGTATTAAGGGATATACCTATAGAGAAAAGAACTATAGGGGGTAGGAATTACTCTATAGATACATACATTAATATACACGTAATTATACCTAACCTTTTAATAATTACACCCGACCTTTTAACACCTAGGGCTACTACATAGCCTACTACCTAGGACAAAGCCTACAGCAAGCCCTTTGTTACTACTAAGCAGTCTAGCGTGCTAGCTAATATCTCCTATCTCTAACGCCCTCTGTAGCGCCCTTTGTATACGTTATACCCTCTAACTTAACAATTAATACTATATAGGCTATTAGTACTATAAAGTACTCTTTAATAGTATTAAGTATTTAAAAAAAACTTAACTAGTTCTTTCTATATCTTTAGTTAATCTAGTTATCTTTATTTTAAGCCTTATGTTCTTTATAAAGCCCCTTAAAGATCTATAGGAGTAAAATAAATAGATATATTAAGGCTAAAGAGAGAGGGTATTATTGTTAATTTATCTACGGATATGTCCCTAGTTCTGTTTAACGCGAGTTGCACTAGTGGGGGCCACCTGGTGGCCTGTGCGGCAGCTGCGTCTAGGCCTGCAAAGCATTGTGAGGCGTCAAATCTGTGGTGGGCCGAGCTTGACCTCATCGCGAGCTCCATCCATCCCAGCTTCAGTCTCGGTTCCTAATTCTTCGAACGCCATCCACCAGAAAAATCTCCACTCCAACTTTGACATTGCGCCCGATTGATGCTCACGACACTGCAGCACGATTAATATCTCCCACAAAAGGTCACGCAACTATGCTGACGCCCACGAGCACCTTCGCCCTCCGCCTCGCCGGCCAGGGCGCCGCCCGCGCATCGATTGCCTCCTCTATCGCCCGCACCACCGCATGCCCGTACTCTACTGTCTCGATGAAGAAGCAGCAGCCCTCCGCCTGCCCGATCGGCCTCGTCGCGATGGGCCCCATTGCCCGTACTAGCGCCGCCTTCGCCGCCTCCTCCCCGTCTTCTTCGATCGTCGCCCGCGTCGTCCGCCAGCCCTGCTCCCAACGCTGCAACGCGACGGCTGCTGCCGCGGCGGCGCAACCAAAGGCCGCCGCCGTGCCCGGGGACAAGCTTGACTGGGAGACCTTCTTCCAGCTGCGCAAGTCTCGCAGGAGGTGGCAGCTCGGCTTCAGCATCATCTCCGGCCTGGGCTCCTTCGTTGGCGGTGCCGGTATCCTGGCGACTGGTGTTGCGGATCCGTTGGTCACGCAGGTTCCCCTGGACCCTTTTATCACAATGGGCATGATGACGATGGCCTTCGGCGCGCTGGGATGGTTGGTCGGGCCCAGTGTTGGGTCCCTAGTCTTCTACACGCTGAACAAGAGGTGGAAGAACCAGATGACGATCGTAAGTCATGACGCTTTGAGCCACCGTAACTTGAACAGGTACTGACTTATATGGTGTTACAGAAGGAGAAGGAGTTCTTTGCCCGCATCAAGAAGAACCGTGTCGACCCTTCGGTGTCGTCCGTCGGCAACCCTGGTGAGTCAAGCCCGTCGACCCTGTCACTTGACGATAAACTAATCACCTGAGCAGTCCCCGACTTCTACGGAGAGAAGATCTCGAGCGTCAAGGGCTACCGCCAGTGGCTGAAGGACCAACGTGCCTTCAACAAGAAGCGCATCAGCTTCGTGTAGACCACCAATCACCCGGCACGACTCGTCAACGGACGATTTCTATTTCGTTAGGCTAATCAGGATCATGGCTAGTGGGCATATGCCGCCCTCCTCTCTCTGTAGCAATAGGGGTATCAGTGAGGAAAAAGTATGTATCGTGACGACACAACCCCCCTCGTCAGAACAAATTCAACTTTTATTTTGAGAAAAGAAAAGAAAAGAAAAGGCACCTTGCCGCCGCTTGTTGCAGTTGCTTAGGTAAAGGGCAAGGTAGGGTCGACTTCGTGCTTCCAAGCTCTCATACCGCCCTCGATGTCGCCGATGAACCTCTTCCCGTCGTTGCCCAGGGCCAAATCCTTCAGCCGCTTTGTCGCAAGTTGGGAGTCGTTGCCAACTCTGCAGACGAGATATATGGGCGCATCCTCTGGCAAATCGGCGGGCAACCATTCGGGCCGAGGCTGGGCGCCATCTTTCGGCGGCTGCGTTTCCTTCGTGAATCTTGCGATTGGGATGTTGACAGCTCCATCGATGTTGCAGATATCAAAATTCTCGCGTTCTCTCACGTCCACCAGGAGATGGCGGCCATCGTTGGCCTTGATTATGCGCTCGTACTGTGCTGCTGAAATGCGTTCGTCGGGTCCCAGGATACTGACCGGAGCGCTGACTCCGCAGAATGAGATGTAATCGAGCGAACCTGACCGCAGCGTCTCGCGAGACAGCGTCGACGACGCCGAGCACGCGAAGCAGTCCTTCCTCCGGCCCCGCATCCGGACGGACCTGAATGGCCCTGACGGTGCGGCCCCCGAGAAGATGAGCAGAGCCGGAGCTGCTGCTTCCTTCTTCTCGACTTTGGGGTCGACAGCGCCTGCAGCGACGAGCTTGATAGCCTCAAGAGCTTGCAGCACGCCCATGACGCCGACGACGGGGCCAAGGATCCCTCCTTCGCCACAGCTGACTACGCTGTCTGGCGGGGGCGGCTTGGGGAAGACGCAGCGGTAGCACGGCCCGCCCTCCAGGCTTCCCTGCGGCGCGGCGGGCGAGTTCAGGATGATGAGCTGGCCGTCCGTCCGGAAGGCCGACGCGGAGACGAGGGGCTTCTGCAGGAGGATGCAGATATCCGAGATGAGGTAGCGGGACGTCGGGTGGTCTGTGCAGTCGAGTACGATGTCGTACTGCGAGACGATGTCCTCGGCGTTCAGAGGCGACAGGTGTTCTTTGTGCGCGCGATACGTCACGAGCGGGTTGAGGCTGGGGAAATCATCAGTTTCAGGGGAGAGAAGCTAAGACAGCATAAGCTGTACATACCCCTTCAGATATGCGATGGCGCTTTCAACCTTGAGCATGCCCACTCTGTCGGTCGAGTGCGCGACCTGGCGATGGAGATTGGAGACCTCGACAACATCGCCGTCGACAAGGCCGACGGTGCCGGCACCCGCTCCGGCGATGTAGGCAGCCGCGGGGCACCCGAGGCCCCCGGCGCCGATGATGAGGATCCTGGACTCCTTCAACCTCAGCTGGCCTGTACGTTCTATTCAGTTGGCGTCCTCGTTCATCACTTGCAGCGGCGCGCGCGCGCGCGAGATGTCTGACCTAGAACCCCGACATTGGGGATGATCAACTGGCGCCCGTATCTCTCATAGTCCTCGGGTTGCAGGGGCCACTTCCAGGGGTGCTGCGCCGGCGCATCTTGTGCTTCTTGCGCCTCTTCCTCGGCCTGTTGAAGTTCTTGCTTGAGTTTCTCGAGTTCGAGGGCGGCCTCGGCGATTTTTCGACGAAGAAGCTTGACTTTGTCCATTTTCAAGCCGGAACAGAAATTTCATGTATAGTACGACGTAAGTGGGATGAAGAGATGGCGCGGGAATTTGGAGGCATCTTTGTCTAAATGTCGGAGACATCGTCACCGACATCCGATCCCTTCCCCCCGCCAAAGGTTTAGGGAGACCCACTCTTGTCCGCCGCCATGGGAATTTTTGAAGCTCGGCCGTCTTCGAAACTCACCACCACTTTTCACGTCCGTCTGTCTCATTGCGCCTGACAACACTCAACCCTCGAAACAAGCCAAGCCGAGTACCTCGAATCCATCGACACTCACTCGAAGCGAGACATCATTCACTATGGTATTGCGACTGCGCCTCACCCCTCCCCCCCCTCCTCAAATATTAACCGCCCGCAACCCAGGCGCCCACCGCACCGACGAAAACGCTCTCGGCGCGCGAGAAGCGCATGGCCCGTATCCGCGGCGACATCCACCCGCTCGCGCCGCACAAGACGCTCCGGCCCGAGGCCAAGGTCGACGACAGCTTCCTGACGAACAAGAAGGACAAGCGCACCGTGAAGCACAGCGCCTTCGTCTCCAAGGTCGAGAAGGCCAACAAGAAGCCGCTCAAGCGCCGCCGCCCGAACAAGAAGCTCGTCACGACCATGGAGTCGCTCGCCGACGCGCTGCCGAACCTCGACGAGGGCGCGCCGACGCTGGAGCAGCTGCGCGAGGGCAAGGTGCGCCACAAGAGTCTGAAGAGCCGGCCCGGCGCGCTGAAGCGCAAGGAGAAGGTCGTGCGGGGCGAGATGCAGCGCTTCGGGGCCAGCATGGCCGCCTTGGCCTCCGTGCCTGCCGCCCCTGCGCCGGTGGCGTCGGCGGCGCCTGCGGGTGCGATGGCGGTAGAGGGCTCCGCGGATGGCTCCGCGGCGCCCGATACGGCGCCCGATGCGACGTCGAGCCGTTGGGCTGCGCTGAGAAGACACATCTCGAGCACCGTGGAGCAGAACCCAGCCTTTAGCAAATAAGGTACAGCCCAGAGTACGCTCTGGTTGGGAATCTTGGGGACAGGTCAGGGTTCCTGTTATCAACGCGCCGTGGCAGCTACTGGGACATGGGCAACTGCACAACTTCTCGAGCTCGCCTTGAAAAACAGGTTGATATCAAGCTATCAACTCGGGTCCTGGATCGCATACGCATTGTCAAAAGACCGTTCATTTCGCAGGTCCTTCGACAGAGCAAGAATGCCGAGGAGCGAGGGGCTGCCTCTTGACTGCCTGGCTGCAAAGCAGACCTACTTTACCGCACGCACAACACCTTGCCTGGCTTAGTCATCAACGTGTCGAAATTGTCTGGTAGGGCAGAAACCAACGGCACCACATCAACGAGGGCCTTCGACAAGAAAAGGGAGGGCTAACTAGCAGTTGATGGATGGCGATACAGATATCGCGACCAATTGGTTTCATAATTCAGGGGCGAGGTGAAGACACTCGCACATTGTGGGTTGGGTCGCTCTTTGAACAAGAAGAAAGGGGGCCAGGGAAAAAAGGGCTTCTGTCCACTTGAGAACCTATTCCTCAAAAGGAAAGAGACATATTGAACTCGCGTCTGCGAGGATTCGGGTCGCGTGAGCTAGGGACGACACGGTCGAGCAGCGGCAAGCCGTCGGAGTATCTCATGCTAGAAGAAGTTGGGCGTTGAAGCGTGAGCACCGAACTATCAATACATACGCAAAGAGTATTTATTCCCTCTTAACCGTCGTTGACCACATCAGGAATATCCTCCGTATTGCACCTCAATTGGACTCCATTAAAGGGATCAATGGGGAATGAAGCTATGTGGAAAATCTGGCTGCTTTGCGTTTGTAAAACAATCGTCAGCTCCAGGGTCTGAGATGCGAAGCGAGGCGTCGGACGGTTCGCCCCCGAGGCCGGGGTGTTTACGGGGGAGATGCCGGTTTGCGGGTCCGATGCCGTTGTAGACCCTGTCGACCACCGCCCGTTTGAATTCGGGGAGCTGATTGCAACTCGGAAGGTCGGCCGGCGCCCCATCAGTGGTGCGACCTCGGTTTCCGTGGGGCCGGTATTCGATCGGGAGACATTGGATGATGTTTTCCCTTTCCGAGTACTTGGCACCAGCAGTCGAGTGCCACCAGGAGGTCTGTTTGCCCATGAAACATCCTGTTGACGTCATTGCATCAGCCTCGGCCCTCCTGGTTGTAGATGCCTTGGAAAAGGTAAAGGGCCCGATGGAAACCCCCTCCCCATCAGGCAAACCAAACAAACCAAGACCCGCGTGGCCGGCAGTTTTGACCAGTCGTTACGTGATTAGATGACTTGGCTCAAAAGGTCTGGATCGGGCAGAGAGGATTTGTGGATATATTGGCGGGGTTGACGGTGCCGTGATGTCAGCTTAGCAGCCGCACCAGGTACACCCAATCATCCCCAGCAAGGCACTACCCTTTTGTATCGTTCGCATTCACAACGCTCTGTGCGAATTCATAATTGAAATGTGACTTTTGGTGCTCTCGGGATGGTTGGGGTATATGCGGCTACTCCTCCGTCATTCTTGGGTCAGCACATCGAGATCTCCAGGGGGCGGAAGGGCAAGGGCGGGGAGAGTGCGTTTGCCTGACACCAACGTCACAACGGAATAGGCAGGCAGGCAGGCAGGCAGGCAGGCAGGCAAGTAGGCAGGTAGGAAGAGACTTGGCCTTCCTCTTTTCTCTCTTGCTACTTGCCCAGGCAAGGTAGGTACGTACGTAGACCTCTTCGACAATATATACCTCGCTCCTCAGATCCGACCCTACCATCCTCCTGTTCTCCTCCAACAACCAATTCCAATACCAGGCCATACCACACGCATCACAAGTCTGCCACCACCATTATACATCCAACAACACAAATCTCCCACGCAGTAAACCGCCAGCATGACTGACAACACGAACCCCGGAAACTTTGCCAACCGGTATGCCATGTCCCCCATAGACTTCATTCTTTTGGAAAGGCACCATACTGACGACACGCAGTCCCACTGAGGAAGTACGTGAGATCGCGGCCAAGGGAGGACACGCCAGCCACGGCGGCGGCATCGAGGCCGAGAACCCGTCGTCCGGTACGCGATCTTCGGGTACCGAGAACACTAACCCGGGCAACTTTGCCAATCGGTAAGTTTTACGTTCTCCTTGCTCCACTGTCATGTTCCTAGAATCGTGCGATTGACGCGGCCGCAGCCCTAAGGAAGAGGTTCAAGAGATCGCGGCCAAGGGCGGCCACGCGAGCCACAGCGGCGGCTTCGCCAGCATGGACGCTGACAAGCAGCGCGAGATCGCCTCCGAGGGAGGCAAGGCGTCGTCCGGCTCGTTCGAGGCCGGATCCGAGAGGGCGCGGGAAGCTGGCCGCAAGGGCGGCCTTGCTGGATCCCACTAAGTGTCTCCCCAGCGCGACGATCTGAGCTCGGCCAGTTAGGATTGTACGATGGGAGAGTGAAGGGTATGGAGGGATTATGATTTACGGACAACGCAAAGCTCCCTCGACTTACAGGGTCTGAGTAATGAGAGCTTTTTGATTTCTGATCAACGATATGAATCGGGTGGTGTTTGCGTTGTTATCAAGTGTGCTTCGTCCAGCTTCCGGACCGTGAGTGAGAGGTTTCTTCAGAAGGAGACAAGATGGAAGGGGCCCTGAGCTGTGAATGCGTCCCCCGATCACCCCGCGGCCCATCCCCCCTCCCCCCCGGACCGGAGAGAACAAAAAAACAGGCCATTTCCAAAG
Organism: Colletotrichum shisoi; assembly: GCA_006783085.1. Taxonomy (NCBI): domain Eukaryota; kingdom Fungi; phylum Ascomycota; class Sordariomycetes; order Glomerellales; family Glomerellaceae; genus Colletotrichum; species Colletotrichum shisoi. The sequence continues at coordinate 8,747 of PUHP01000429.1, forward strand.
CCAATTCTACACCCTCGCAGGAGAAAGAAGCGACGAAAGGAAACTAAACCGCCCGGCAGCTTGCTTCGCTTGACACAGTCAGATGACGACGACACGGACTCGTTGCAAACCGTGTTAGTCGCGTGTGGGAAACCCAAATAAATGCAGCAAAGAACGGCGGTTGGTGGGAAAAGAAACAAACGGCTTGGCCGGATAGGGAAATGCACACAGCTCGGCAGACGCCGGTGTTTTACAGTAACAGAGTACGGTTAATTAGTAGTTTATTGTCTGTAGGGGAAACCCTCTATGGGAAGAAAACCCTTTACAGTGTGGTACACCTAGATTGCTTACTAATTGCTAGAGGGTCCTCTGCTATAGGGGTAGTCTTTTTGCTGACTAAGGTAGGAGTCAGCTTTAGCTGACCAAGGTCCTTAACAATTTTATTCTCTCCCTTGTTTTCAATACATAATTTGTCCCTACTGCAGCTACCCCTAGGGATCTCAACACCGGCCCATGCCTCCACACAGTATCAATTTCTAGCCCTTGCTAAAGGGGTTAGATAATTGGGTTCCTACTGCCGGATTCGAACCGACTGCCCTTTAAAGCCTTAAAGGGCCTGCCAGACTCTTACCATTGAGCCAAGCGGGTACAGTAACAGAGTACTCCGTACGGATGGTGCCATTAAGTTCCCCACGTCTGCCGCTCCCCTGTCCTCGCTACCGATTCCTAGCCCCCTCCCCTCCCCCCCCCGGGGATTTTGACTTTGGAGCGTCTGAGGGAGGGGACGGACTCCTACCGCTGGTAAACAAACGGCATCAGCTTGGCACCAGTCTCGAAGCGGTCTGGCGTTGACGACGGTTTACTAAAGCCGGGTTGATGGAGGGCTGTATGTTGGGTGGCCGCCGTTTGGTGGCATCACCATGTCGCAGACACGGTGACGTAGACGAGGTGAAACCAGGTCCCTATTCTTCTCTTGCCCTCGCTGTCTCTCCTACTCTCTTCCCTCAGCACTTCTGATACCTGGCGCGGAAGGGCTTACAAGTGGTATGTATTGCAAGCTTTGGTGGAGGCATAGGTAGCTTCCCCCCTCGTGTCGTAGTCAGTGTCGCAGGCGGCTTATACCTTGATTCCCGGTTACCCTCCTTCCCTCCCAAGCGCCTAATGTCGTCGTCTATTGCACATGCGGATTGGTGATCGTCCAAACAGGCCTCCTCGCACACTATGTAAACGGGCGAGTTCCCGTCCAGCTGCTGGTATGGCTCTTTCCGTGCTTCTGCTTCTGGCCCCCTTCTGCATCAACAACCTTTATTGCACAGCTTACCAACTCCCGCCGAACGCCCTTCCCGACTGCTGTCCTCCGCGCTTGAGGTCGTATCTCCTTTAACCTTGATCCCCCCCGGCCCCCCCAACCCCATTAGACCGAGTCCCTGGGATCTCCCCGGATTTGAACGGTGTTTCCAGAATCCCTTCCCTCTCCTCGTCCTCCCTTCTCCTCCCACTTCCCCCCTCCCTGCGTACGATGGCAGCGGCAGTCGCCGTGCGAACAACATCGAGTGTCCCTCACACGGGGGCAGACCGCCCGAGCAGTACCAGGTCAGTCTTTTGTCTAATATTCTTCGTATTCACTCATTTCTCTGTTGTTTCCCGTCCGTCCTTTGACTTCTAGGGCCACATGCTGCAGCATACCGCCTGATCCCTCCCCCGGTGGAGTGGATAGGCAGCAGCAGCAGCAGCAGCCCACCTACCTACCTAACGTACCTAGGTAGAGCCCAGAAGCCTCAGTGGGTATCCGGAGACACCGTCCGTGGGTTAGGCGAGGTGGCCCCATCTCCCCTTCGACCCCACTGTGGCTTGTTCGGACATCGTCACCTTGCATTATTCGTCTCTTCTGAGGCCGTTCCGCCGCCAGTCGAGCTGTGCTGCGCCACGCGCTTCGTCACTCGGCGTTCAAGCCTCATCAGTCCCGCGGCGGCTGCGCGCACCGCCCAATTCCAGCCCAGCGCAGCCCAGGTCCGTCCCCCCCAATCGCTCCACCTGGCGACCTGTGACCAGAAAGGAATCCTTAGCTGCGCTGCGCTGCACTGCACTGCAGAAAACCAGAAGGACCCTCCTCCCCGCCCAGAGAAATCCCTGAGAGGAAGAAAACAGAAAAAGAAGAAGGGGAAAAAAGGCCGAACTTGGTTCGCGAACCTAGCAGGGCCCTTTATTTTTGCTTTGGCCTTTTTCTTCCCTCTCTTCTGCTCCCGCCGTCATCATCTATCCTTACATCCCAATCCCTTCCCCCCCCAAGAAAAACTGTTTACATCCTAGGAACCCTTTGCTCACTTTCGCCGCCGATTATCCCTTTCCCTCCCTCTCCCCCCTTCTCTGTCTCCCTCCTCCCTTCCCCCCTCCCCGCTTGCAACACATCCTTCTACCTGTTCCCCATTCTCGTTTTGCCAACGTTTGAAAGAGAGATCGTCGCCTGTATCTGAGCCATCCATTCACTGCCTTGCAACCGACGTTGCAACCGACGCCCTCTGACGCAGCTCTGTGCGAAAACAGCCGCTTCCTCGCCTTCCGCTCCTCTCGTAACCAGCAGCTTCCCCGCGATCCCGGGTCTCCCAACTACACGTCGACGAGCTCCTCCATCTCCGTCGCATCAGCGCCGACATCATCGCCAACAGCGACAGCAGCAACCCAACTCCCCTCCCCCTCGTCCTCGCCCCCGAGCACGAGCACCGCCAAGTCCGGCCACTGGTCCGAGTCGCGCCTCAGCATGCCGTTCAGGAAGATGGCCCGCCACTTTGGCGACACTGTAAGACCTTTCTCTTTCTGCCTCCATCGCTTCTCTCCCCTACCCTCCGCTTTGTTCCTGTCGCTCTCATCGGAAGGTGGAGAGAGGTGATATTAGCCTGCAACAATGATGTATGGCGGGACGCTGTAGCCTTGCGAATT
>PUHP01000429.1:11770-22037 GCA_006783085.1 Colletotrichum shisoi
GGGGGGGGGGGGGGGGGGGGGGGGGGGGGGGGGGGCGTCGATGTCTCGTGCCTCTTCCCTCTTCTTCCTCTCATGTCGGATGACAGGCGGGCGAACATCCAGCCACACGCTCCTCGTCTCGTCCGCCCTGCTCGATTACCGCTGTATTAGCGCAGTTGCGGCGGGGTACCAAGTTTGGGGAGTAGCCTTGTTTCAGCGCCGTGCCAGTGAACTGACCCGCGAATTGCGTCCTAGCTCTCCCCGCAGCAACCTTACCTGTCGTGTAAGTCGCTATCCCTTCCCCAATCCTTACCGCATTGTGTCGTATGATCCTCATCCCCGTGGCCATCACGTCCGACTGACACCATGCTTGACTTCCAGATCACGATATTCTCCGTACGTACTCTCGATGATGTTGCCCTAATCCGCCTTTCCCTCTCTTGTGCTCTGCGACCGCACCTCCGACACACTCCGCGAGTCGCGCCCTGCTTACTCGTGCGAAACCATAGTCACCTACGAGGACATCAAGGCGCTCAAAAATGACTGGCTAACAGACAACGTGCGACCATCGTCCCCTTTGCGCATGTGCTTCTGACTAACTCGTCTTAGAACATTGCCTTTTGGGAAGAGTCCGTTCAACCGCTGTTCCTCCAACCAATTCCCCCCCGACCGGTCTAACAAGATCACTACAGATGGCTGGAGCGTGAAATCCTTCCCAAGTACCCGCAAGCCCGTATCTGCCTTCTGCGGCCATCGATGACCTTCCTCCTCATGAAGGAACCCGATATGCGCCAGATCCGCTCGGCCCTCCCCGACTTCTCCAAAACGACGCACATCTTCCTGCCCATTAACGATGCCCGCAATGTGGCCCAGGCCGAGGGCGGCTCTCACTGGTCCCTGTTGCTCGTCAGCGCCATCGACGGCGTCGCTTTTCACTACGACTCACTCGGTGGCGCAAACTATTCGGAGGGCCGCCTGGCGACCCACAAGATGTCCGAGATCCTCGGTCGCCCGCTCCGGTACCTTAACTTGGAAGACTCCCCGCAGCAGGAGAACGGTAGCGACTGTGGCGTCTTTGTTTGCATTCTCATGCGCCATCTCCTCATCAAGCGCCTGCTTAGCGCAAACGCCCGCGAAAAGGTCAGCATGAGCATGGCCAACAAGCTTATCGACAGCCACGGCGGACGGAAAGAGATGCTCAAGATAATCGAGAGCTTACGGAAGGAGGGCGAGAGGAGGAGATCGTAAGCGCATTCCTTCATTCCTTCCTGACCAAGAAACCTGCTCCCTCCGGCCTGTGGACGACGTCATGTCGTCTTGGTGTTGTATCCTGGCTCTTGCCAAGCGCTCTTTGTTATTACCTTGAAAGGGTTCCCTGACACCCCTTCTTTTTGAAAAAAAGGAGAAGCGCATCGCCGTACTCATCAAAGACGCCCCCGCGGATCGAGTAATCGACAATAGGTCTTCCCGCACGCCCCCGATCGGTTGCGCGACGAAACAAGTCGACGTCCTGGCTCCGAACACCCTGTACGACGGCTTTGGCCTTGTGCCGTACGTACTCGGGGGCTTCTTTTTTACAATTTTTGAAATACGATATCCACGAAGGCATGCAGTGTATTTTGTTCCATGATACGAGACGGGCATTTGGATGAGGCCCAAAAGGCATTGCGGCGAGACGGTAAGCCGAGAGAAAGAGACACGTCGGGCGATGCACCCACCAGCTCTAGCTATCCGTTCGCAAGCCACGCCGTCCGATCACCGAACCGGGGACCCACCACTAGCACACGGTTTTCTACCGCTTATTATCTCGGGGAAGTGTTCCCAGAGCATCTCAAGGAGTCGCACGGTTGCTTGCCCGCTTTGAGGCGGGGATAGGTGGCAAGAGACATGGTTCAAGATTTGGTGACGCATTCCGTAGAAGGGTTCCAGGAAGAGCTGAGTGACGAGGAAGACTTGGGGAACACGATGACATACCGAGGGCAGGCAAGGCGTTTTGGCGTGCTCAGGACGGGGTCTTCTCTGTCAGACGAGGAGTAAGAACTTTCGGGTTATCGATTGAACTTCGTCTTTGTCCTCCCGTCTCAGACAGCTCTACCTGCGAACTCGTAGCTGCTTCGATGTCGCGTCACATTTTCCAGCGTTCTCGCGGGGCTCCGCAGACTCGAAAGAGAACCAATCTCACTAAAAGCACTCCCTTGCATCGCCGTCGCCGCGGAGACACTTTCTGATACGCATTGACGGACCAAGATGGACCTCTACAAATTGCATGCGGTGAGGTACCTTTCATGAAGCAGAGTGGCCAAGCCGACCCGCCAAAAAGCAGGTGCCATTTGGGCAACGGCCTCCTTATTGCATGTGGGAAAACCCGCGCCGTGGAGGATGATTTTTAATCCGGAGCTCACTGGGCTGACGAGGCAGGCTGTGACGGGCCCGAATTCCCCGAGCCGGTATCATGAACCTCGTGGCCGTCTTTGCCCTCAAGTCCTACGCTGGATTGCTCGCTCGGGTGAAGCAGAGATGACGACCAACGGATGCCTTTCTGCGCAATTATTCGTCTAGAGGTGACGATTTCTCATAAGGTTCTGTCTCTCCGAGGCGACAAGGCCGGCCGAGGACGCGCCTTCTGGGTCTTCTGAAGCCGAGCTCGTCTGGTAACGCCGGGGTCAAATGAGTGTGATGTCATGACTTTCCGTACTCTCATGTATGAAAAGTAGTGGACTGGCAATCCTTAGGGCTAGAAGACTGGCCTAGTAAGAGAGAAGTCGAAGAAAAAAAAACGGGAGCCCTGAAAACGGCCGGGGATACAGTTCTCAAGCTGTAGAAGAAGGGCTTAGAACCGGAGAGGAGAGTCATGATGTCGGAGTGTAAGGTGGGAGAAGACGGCTTACACATCCCTCGACGAGCAACAACCGAATCCCGGTCACGAACCCGGCCTAGGCCCTCCGCATACCCCACCCCAATCCCGTATTTCCCACTCTTTGTTTATGTCAGCCAGCTCCCCCGCCAGCCCGCCAGTCCGGTCATGGTACTCTGTACTGTCAGCCAAAGCGTCGTCGTCATCCAAACCCGGCAACACAAGAGGTTCACCCTTGCCCGAGTCACCAGTTTCGCATTGGAGGGTTTTTTCCTTTTTGGCTCCTCAACTATAGAGTTTCGGTTCTTCCCTCTCGAGCACACATCCCTGGAAGCATCATAGCTATTGCGACGCATTGGCAGCAAGCCGCCCGGTGATCCACACCAGCTCAGCTCGTACAGCCAGTTGTTACTCACGAGTCACGACTGCCGCCTCTCATCCGTCCGGTAAGCTACCAAAATGACGACTGCGATCCCCCAGGAACCGATATGTCTGCTCCAGCGCATCTGCAAAGTTGCCTCGACGCCGGCGACGGCACCAACCTCTGCCCGCTCGAAACCGTCGTACCCGCCCGTCTCCAGCATCCCGCGGACTTCCCCTTCGCGCCTGGCTGCGGCCTCGCCAGACGCACCCTCCTCGCCCGGCGATAACGACGACGACGCCGCCGCGCAATCCACGGTCCTCTACCTCGCCTACGGCTCCAACCTCAGCGCGGAGACCTTCCTCGGCACCCGCGGTATCCGCCCGCTCTCCCGCGTCAACGTCTCCGCCCCGTCCCTCACACTCGTCTTCGACCTCCCCGGCCTGCCCTACCGCGAGCCGTGCTTCGCCAACTCGGCGCCGCGGAAACTGCCCAAGTTCCCTGACCCCTCCGACCCGCCCAAGCTGCCGCCCGTCCCGCCGCTGCCGCCCCCGACGTCCTCCGCGTCTCAGTCCGGCTCGTCCGCAGACCTCGGCTGGGACAAGGGCCTCTTCGGCGTCGTGTACGAGGTCACACCCGAGGACTATGCCACCATCGTCGCGACCGAGGGCGGCGGCTCCTCGTACGCCGACATCCTGGCCCCTTGCATCCCGCTCCCGCCCCGCGTCTCCGTCCCCGAGAAGCCGCCCATCGACATCCCGCGCCCCTTCCTCGCCCACACCCTCTACTTCCCCGATATCCCCGACGCCCCGGATGACGACGACGACGACGACAAGGACGATCCCAAGAAGCCACAGGACCCCCGCAAGAAATGGTACTGGCGCTTCCTCCGACCCAACCGCCGCCCGGACCCGACCTACGCGCAGCCCTCGGCGCGCTACCTCAAGCTCATCACCGACGGCGCCGCCGAGCACGAGCTGCCGGACGACTACCAGCGCTGGCTCGGCGGCCTGCGCGCCTACGAGCCGACGACGTGGCGGCAGCGGGTCGGCCGCTGGCTCCTGACGGCGCTGTTCCTGCCCGTCCTGCTGCTCTTCTTCCTGCTCAGCAAGCGGGCCGCGAACAAGGAGGGCAAGGCGCCGCTGTGGCTCGGCGTGACGCTGGGCGTCATCTTCCATCTGCTCTGGACCGTGTACGACGGCGTGTTGAAGCCCGTGTTCGGTGATGGTGAGAGGACGCAGGATGAGGAGGAGGAGGAGGAGGAGGACGGGGGCGGGGGGACGTTCCGGAAGAGGTCATGGAGGGGTCGGTTTGCATGTACTGACGAGGAGAAGGTGGGACTCTTGGAGCATATGGACTGAAGAAATCGAGGGGATCATCATCATCGCGCACACACACACACACACACACACACGACAATCTTTCGATACGATAGCGTTTCGTTTTCTCAAATGCCAAGGACCCACAAAGTTGACCAGAACAACGTCGTCATTGCTTAACCTGTCTATATCCTTTTCCCACATCCATGCCGCTGTGGTACAATCCAGGGATATCAATGTTCATCTCATGAAGGTGAGACGGAAAAAAAGACAAAAACCTATACTCCGGCGGCCGTTCACGTGCGGACGACGTCACGCATACTTAGCACCGCCACCTGCTGTACTGTTCCATATTATCCGTATGCTTTTTATGCCACAATGTCTCTCCATCTGCTGTCGCCACTCGCCTAGTTCTCGGAGCTGGACACCAAGGTAGGGATGTCGTCGACGCTGTAGCGTCCCTCGAGGATGCCGTGCACGGCGGTGAAGAGCGGGTATTTCTTCTCCAGACCCCTCGCCTTGAGGAAGCTGTTGACCTCCTGCGCCGTGCTCGTGCCCTGCAGCATCTGACCGTTGAGCTCCCTCTTCTCGACGTCCTGGACGCTCAGGCCCTCCTCGACAGCCATCTTTGCGCACTTAAAGTTGCGTCCGCCGCTGCACGACGTGATCAGGTCGGCGACACCGGCCGACTCCTCGGTGAAAGTGCCGGTGTGGACCGTCTCGCCAAAGAACTCCTTTCCAAAGTTGACCATCTCCAGCAGGCCGACGCGCATGATGGCGGCCTTTGCGTTGTCACCCCAACCGCGGCCGTCAACGAAGCCGGCAGCCAGAGCGACGATGTTCTTGAGGGCGCCGCCAAGGGAGACGCCGGCGACGTCGGAGACCATGCGCACGTGGAAGTAGGGACGGTGGAAAAGTTGCTTGAAGATCTGGTGGTCGAGAGGCGGGTACTCGGCGGGAACGGGAGTGAGCTTCGTCTTGGAGGCACGGCCGCGAGCGTCTCTGTGCTGCATGTCGACAGGGGTCAGAGGCGCAATGCCGTTTCCGTTGCCGTTGGCGGGGGTGCCGTTGGGAGAGTTGGAGCGCGGAGTCGGGGCGCGGGAGTTGTCCATGGGAGGCGGGTCGTAGGCGACGGTGGTCTCGGACCACTTCTCTGCGGCGATCTCGGAGGCGATGTTTGCGCCGGAGAGGGCGCCACAGTAGATGCCGAGGCCGTCACCAATCCACTCAGAGAAGAGGGAGACGCCGTCGTCCGAAACGTTGACGCCCTTGATGCACGAGATGCCGCGGGCGAAGGGCAGGATGTGGCCTCTCAGCTGCTTGCAGACGTTGCCGATAAACTGGTGGGGCAGGTTGAAGATGAGGATAGTAGAGTCCTTGACGGCGTCCTGGAGGGAGGGATTCGCGATGATGTTGCGGGGTAGACTGATTCCGGGCAGGTATTTGGTGTTTTCGTGGTGCTTGTTGATGACGGCGGTGAGCTTCTGAGGGTGATCGCCTACGGAGGCATCGTAGTAGGGGGATGTCTCGTCAAGGACGACGTCTTCTTCGAACACCCACATGTGGACATCTTGTTCGAAGAGATCAGGGAAGGCGGCCGTGTTCTCGGCAACGATCTTGGCAATGGTTGAACCCCTAGTCTGGGTGTCACTAAAAAACGTCCTCGCCCAGCAAGCAGTAGAATAGAAGGGGGCCTTACCAGTTACCGGAGCCAACGACCGTCACCTTGTGTTTCTTCTCGGCGCCGAGGAAAGCCATGGTGGATGCAGAGTTGAAATGTCGTATGGGAAAGCTGCTTCGGGCGATGGAAACAACAGGACGCAGTCTGAAGAGCATGGGGCACAGTAGAAAGGATATGGAAAGGGTCGTGTCAACGGGAAAAGGAAAAGGGGGGTGAAGTTTATGTATGTATTATGTACGAGCTACGGAAGGGAACGGGACGTGGATACGGGGAAAGGGGAGGGTCCAGACAGGTGCTTTCGGCATCGGCTCCTCTCTCGGTGACAGATAGATGTGTGTGTGTGTGTGTGTGTGTGTGTGTCGTGTAGTACATGTGTTGTCTTGTTTTTCTTGGGGTCTCGCGACATGAGCGGCAGCAGTAACAGCGACGGCAGAAAAAAAGAGAGACAACGTAACGGCGGGGTGGTGTGGTCCTTGTTTTTGCCCCTCCACATGGCCCATGTCTCTGTCCTCCATCGTACCTGTAAGTGTACGGATACTCTGTACAGAGCAGCGTGCTATTTTACCTGTACTTCGAGGTAACTACTTTACAGAAGGTATCTGTCTGTAAGAGGTAAGTTTTCTATGGAATACCCAGCAAAAGCAGCCTCTCCTCCTCCACGGCCTAGAGAGAGAAAGTTCCTGCCAATCGCTGTCCAAATCGGCAATCAGCTCGACCAAAAATACCGGGGTGCTCCTGCCCGACGGCAGTGTTGAGAGCAGCATGACGCACGTCCAAGCCGGCAGGGTTGCGGCGACGTACCGTCACCGCTTTCCTAAAGGGGTATAGTCGCTCAACGAAAACTCCAGGGGGTTGAGGCCGAGTCGGGCCCTTTCTTTCCCTTGTCATTTTATTTCATTTTCTATTGATGTTCTCCTATCAACCTCACAGGTAGGGGCAGGCACGACCTCATCCCCGGGATGCCTCGGCCGGGTTCTCCGCTTCGCCTCCGCCGGCCACGGGCCGAGGCAAAAGTCACACGTGCATATTCATCTGCCTCTGCACCCGGAGTCTCATGTCATCCGTTGCCTCATCCTGCTTTCTCTTCTCACTCCTTTACCCAAAGCCGATGGCAACTCGGCTCGGCTCGTCACAAGACAAATATACAACAACAACAAAAGTTGGCAAACTTCGGACGTGCCCACTTATGTCTCCTACCTAAGGTATGAATAGATACTCTGCGCGTATCTGTACCGCACACATAGCAAGATCCCATGCCGGAAAGTGGTTCCTTAGGGGGAACAACGTACCCAAGAAACAACCCAAGACCCGGTGCACAGCAATGCTGCCAATCAATGCTGCCGTCTATTTCACCACCTGGCGGCAAAAGAAGAATCACATGCCAAATGTCCTTCCATTTGTTTCTTTCCCCATCGAGCCCGCTGCCCGATGCCCCTGGACCCGCGATACCGATCGTCACATGGGTGAACCAACCGGAAGCCTGCGTCGTTCTCTGCTTTTCGGGGGCACGACACCTCACGCCAACGCCGAACCGGAATCGAACAAGACGCGGCAGCAACGTCCTTCCGTTGTCCCGCTCGCCATGCATCTTTTGTGCCCCGCCGCTGCTGGGCAGAGTCAAATGCAATGTGACATTCTGCCGAGGAGCATTCGATAATGGTTGTGCCTGTGATGGCGTGACACTGACGCTTCATCCCTGGCGGGGTGGACGGCTTCTGAACGATACCCGCGCAGCCATTTCTCTCTTTTTTTGATTGACCCGACTCATTTCTCTGACCCAGCTCGATACCCGTCCCGGATGAGGTAACGTAGACACCATCGGCTATTACCAGTGGAACGGATAGGATTCTCATTCTCGACCCGGCAGCCCACGTCCAGTTTTGGCTATCGGAGTGTCCTCTTCTCGCACCAGGCAAGTCTTCGGTGAGAACCGCAGTCTACGAGATGCACAAGTAGCGAACGCACGAGCATCGCTACTGCAGGTGGCGTACAGTCGCGTCGATGATCTGCCGCTGCTGCAAGGTACCCAGAGTCGTGATACATCAAAACGAGGGGACTGTCTAGCCACGCCACCCCACCTACCATCCGCTCGGTACTTCCAGGGGTCTCGGTCTACAAGAAGGCAACGTGGCGCCCATCTTTCCCAGGGACCAAAGCGCGCCCCGCCGTCAAGAGGCAGATTCTTTACGTGCGATCCAACGGTATCACCAGCACAGTAGTCTCGGGGCGATGGTGTTGGTAGTTGAGTACAGCACCTCGCGGCACTTTACCCCATATCGTGAGAAAGCCGGTCAGACACTGTTCCTCCATGAAGAGGCTACGCTTGATAGCACCGATCAGTGTCCTCGGCCAGACTCTGAGAGACTAAAAGGCCACAGCGGGGAACTAGGGCATGGGTGCCGCCGGGGAAAATACATAGTGGACAGGGCGGGACGGGCCGTTCGTGGGGAGCAGCAGAGCGCTCGGCGTGAACTGCACCGAGGCCGAGGCATCGCCTGTCACTTGAGTTCTCTACGTGTGCTGGGCTTGCAGGCGAGTCGGAAAGCAAGTTTCCGACTCCGACTCCTTGGTACTTCCGTGGAGTCGGTCGAGGCTAGATCTGGCTGAGCCGTCGTCTGTTTCACCTACTCCAACACGACCAGGGCTGCTGGAGATACGATGTCTCTTTGCCCAGACTCGACATACACTGGCAACAGCTCGCGAGCACTGCCAGTGTCCTCGCACGATAAGATGATGGGTCTTGTCGCAGGTATGGCCTTGTTGTCTTGAACAAGTCAAGTGCCCGAAAAGAGTCGTGTTCATTCTTCCGGTGTGGCGTGCCATCGAAGACTGTAGGCCACAGGCGTTGCTGCTCTCTATTTAAATACGCATCAAACCCACGGTCCTGACCGACAGGAGCACAATACTTCCAAGCACAGTTAATACCCGGTGAACCCTTGATTGATACTCAATTTCCAAACCGACTGTCGTGCTCCTACATATAGCGGGGAACGCTGTCCGGATGAGGAGTACTGATCGACGTATGCCTCGACGTATCCAGAGCCCTCGTGTCCGTGTGATTGATAGGTGACATTATGTGTAGAAACTATCAAATGATATGTCTTGATAAGTCACAGATGAGAGCGCAAACTCCGGATAAGACACTCTTTGGGCTTGACTTCGGTGGGGAGAAACCTGGTGCTTGCAAGTTGAGAAGCCTACTGCGTAGGCTAGCGCGTCGCCAGCCCGTCTCGGCGATAATATGTGGAAGCCTCAGAAGTTTTTTTACTTTTCCCAAATGAAAAGGAGAGGGGAAAAAGCTGAACTTGATCGGCCGAGCTGTGGGAGATGACGGTGCAGATACATGTCGGGGCTGGAGCATTAGGCGAGAGCCTCACTTTTGATCCCGTGAGGCAGCGAAGATGCCAAGAAAGCCGGAAGATGAAAAGACGACACACCACGTGTTTCTTCTTCCTTTTTCTCATTATCGATGGAAAAAGAAAAAGATGCTTTGGGGATGGGAATCTCTCCGTTGACGGTTGACGGAAATCTTGACGCTTGACGGCGCAGTGGATCTTCCCAACTCCCGGACCGAACGCGTCCCAGTTCGACCTATCTCTGGCGGACCAGCGGCCATCGTCTCTCCAAAAGCGAAACTGGGATACATGGGCGCACTCCGTCAGTTAGTCGGGTCGCGGGTAGACTTTCTGGGGCCTCTCTTTACGGTAGAAGCAGAACTGAATAGGGCCCGGAAAATGCAATATCGGTGAGCGGATCAACCAAGACTATTCTAGCCATGTGCGCTGGCGCGTCTCTCGACGAACCCGAGAGGAGAGCAGTGGCCCCCTTGGCTTCAACTAGATTGATATCGTGTCATCGACAAACCCAACAACATCGCAGGGCGAAGGCAGCTAGTCGTCTTTGGGTGCAGGGGCCGGGAGATGAGACACTAGGAAGCTCTTGCATGAGGTAACGTCATGGCGGGAGAAGAGGGACATGGGAGCAAAGAGCGGGGTCGGCTCTGTCGCATCCAGCATTCACGGGCGAGAAGCAATGTCTAGTCGGATGATGAAGGGGGGGGGGGGGGGGGGGGG
>PUHP01000430.1:0-28505 GCA_006783085.1 Colletotrichum shisoi
ATTAGATAAGAAATAATAATATATCTTCCCTTTTTAATTAAGACTATAGATCCCTTAGATTAAACTAGAGCCTTTTACTTGTAATTTACCTTCAAACGTAGTTACGTAAGACATCTAGGAGTATTCTCCCTCCTTATTAACTAGACAAGTAAACCCCTGATTAAGGCTTTCTAGACATCCAATCAGGATAGCTCTTATGTTACTTAGAGGGGTATCTTATGTTGGCTTTAGTGTGTTGTAGTAATTAGTCCTAGTCACCGCGCCGCTCTAGCTATCCTTTTACTACACATCTTTTAGTACCTTTAGCTAAGGTAGAGCTAGTAGCTTTAAAAGCGCTTAGCTTCTAGTATCTCTACTATACTTATATTAGACTGTTTGTACTTAGGTAGGACACTTTACTCCCTTAAGGGTATTACTACTTTTAATAATAATAAAGACTACTCTTAAGGTACTATTAGCTTATAAGATTAAGTCTACTAGTAGCTTTTATAGTTATAGCCCTAGCTTTTATAGCCTTTGTAGTTTCTACTATATTCTTCTTAGAAGTTATTATTACTTAGGTTAGTTAAGCTAAAAGCTTTATATATAGCCTTTTACTTAATAGGTATATTACTAAGAAGCTTTATTACTTTTAATATATTACTTATTATCTTAAAGCTTATAAAAGTTCTATCCTTAGTATTATTTATATACTTTTCTAAAGAAGTAAATACCTATTAGGTAAGGTAATTAGTTAAAAAAGCCTTTATAATATCTTAAAACGAGTACTTTAAGTACTAAGTATTAAGAACTTTATTAGCCTTTATATTATAAAAAGTACTTTCTTATATAATAATCTACTTTTTAAGCTTCTTTACGTTACTAAGGTAATTTTAGGTACCTTTAAGGAAGATCTTTTTATACTTTACCTACGCCTTATTATACCTCTCTTGAGGGAGCTCTATAATGTAATTCTTAAGCTTTTTTACCTATTAGTCAAGGTCTTTATTAGGATTATAGTAGTACTTTAAAAGCTTTAGGCTTACTATATCTTGAAAGTAGTTTTATAATTAAGTATTTTTTCTTATATATGTTTTACACTTCTTTAGTACTTTTATATACTTACTTTAGCGCTCCTTATAAAGTAGTAGGTTACTTAGTAAAAGCTTATAAATACCTTTAGTTTATAAATTATTAGCTAGTATACTTATAAGTAGGGACTTATTATTAGCTACTATAGTTAGGCTTATAGGTATCTCTTAAGTACTTAGGGCACTTACCAACGTGTATATTACTTAATGCTTTAGATAGGTATGTAGTTAAAGGCGTATAGAAGGCTTTATAAGGCTTATAATAGCCTTACTAGGCCTATAAGAATTAGTCTTTAATAGGCTAATTAACTCCTATAGGTTATAGGCTCTAGCCTTAGCTTTTACCTCATTAAACTAGATAGTCTAGTTAGAAGAGGATTTTAGTATAATCTTTACATTATTAGTTATATTATTATATTCCTTTAGTATATAAGAATTACTTTATAATACTTATTATAGTTGATTTCTAAATATATAAGTTAACATACCTACTTTTAGAACACCCCCCTATTTAGAACACCTAAAAATACCTTATCCCTACTTCTAGCCTCCTACTTAACCTAACTTCTAACTATTACAGCTTTTTCATTTCTTATACAAATAACCTTATTTTTTAGCAGACCTTTATTTATACCTTATAGCCTAGTATACTAAAACTAAAGTTAATTAAGTACGTAAGGCTATCTTTAAAGGCTAGAACCTAAGGAAGGTAGCTTGTATATATAGCATACTAGTTACTACCCTACACAACTAGATTACAAGCACCTAGGCTAGGCTAGTAGCATTTTCTAACTATTAGAGGCTTTCCCTTAACTATAAGGTTAAGTTAGCTAAATAGGTATAAATCTAGTATACCCTTAGTATTACCCTAACTTATTAATAAGTAAGGGTATTTATAGAAAGGATCTTCTATACTATAGGAGATAAAGATCCTATAGGGAAGGGCTAGGTCTAAGCCTTCTTAAAGAGAAATCTATTTATTAAGGTCTAGAGAAGTCGCCTTATTAACTCTAGACGTATTAATAAGGCATCTACTGAGGTCATTAGGGAATAGTTCAAGCTGCTTGCCATACTAGAGATTAAAGGCATTAGTCTAGCTAACAGATACAACATAGATAAGACTGGTATCCTTGAGGGCCAGGGATCTAATGGGCTGGTGCTAGGGATGGCTAAGACGAAGTCTGTTCGCAAGAAACAGCCTGGATTNATTAGTCTAGCTAACAGATACAACATAGATAAGACTGGTATCCTTGAGGGCCAGGGATCTAATGGGCTGGTGCTAGGGATGGCTAAGACGAAGTCTGTTCGCAAGAAACAGCCTGGATTAAGGGCATAGGTGTTTATTATCAAATGCATCTGTGCTGTTAGGTATGCTCTAAATCCCCTTATTATATATAAGGGTAAGATAGTCTAGCAGTAGTAGTTTCCTCTAGATCTTAGCCCTTATAAAGGATAGCAGTTTACTGCAATAGAGAATAGCTAGAATATAGATAATACTGTAGTTAAATAGCTGCAGAAGGTCTTTATCCCCTAGACTACCCCCTATGCTAAGGAGGAGGCTAGACTACTAATTGTTAATAGCTATAGGAGTTATATAACAACGGAATTTATGTAGCTCTGCTATATTAATAATATCCACCTTCTATTCTTACCTCTACATACCTCCTATATCCTCTAGCTACTTAACTAGTCAGTCTTTAGCCCTGTGAAGGCAGCCCATAGGAAGGAGTTTGGATATCTTAGCTATTGGAATGACTCTACTATTATAGGTAAGAGAAGCTTCCTTAGATATTATTAGAAGGCTTGTCTGGCAGGGCTGACGATGCAGAACATCAGAAGTGGCTGGAAATGGACAGGGTTATGGCCTGTTTCTATAGCGAAGCCTCTAATGAGCTCCCTATTGCTCCCATTAACACTAAAGCCATCAGCATCGTCTGATCAGGTCAGCAAAGGGCAGTCTGGAGGGTAGTCTGGAGGTAAGGAAGCTGAGGGATGGGCATCTGCGTTATCTGCAGTAGCATAGTCGACGCCAAGAAGATGCAGGATCTGGCTGGACAGCTGAAGCTATTCACAGAGCTGGATCATAATGCCCCTACTCAACGCCTTCTATTCAGGAAGGTAAAAAAGGGCTTCAGTAAGAAGGCCTATAAGTTAGCAACTGCCCAGCAACAGCTGGAGCTTCTGCAGGCCTAAGTCACCAATACTGCAGTAAGGAAGAGGAAGGCAGTCCAGCTGGATCCTAACACCAAGTTCGCCACCATCTCAGACATACAGAAGGCGCAGGTTGAGGCTGGTGAAAAAGAGGATGTGACAGGTGAATCCAGCGAGTCTGATTTACCTAGTGAAGCTGAAGACTGTATTATAGTGGCATCTAGGCGTAGGTAATGGTTGATTGAAAAGGGTGGTGATGTTGTGAATAGCTTCATTTTAGGTGTTCCAAATGGGGGGGTGTTCCAAAAGTGGGTATGTTGACTTATTAGTGGCAGCCTGCTCGGCCCACAGCATGGCGATGCATGCATGCGTGCTGCTGCGCATTGCGAATTGGTCTCAAACGAGGCTGTCGGACCAATGAGGGGGGATCTGGCTATCAATGATTCCCTTTGACTGAAAGGTCTCGAGAGCCTCCTGCTTACCGGAATGTAAAGCGAGGGCATGCTCATGATGTGCATGAGCCGTTGTCCACGAAGGCATGATGGGACGTTACTGTGGAGGTTTGTAGTATATTGCCATAGGGTATCTCGAGACAGTCGGATATCTGAACATTTGCGGCCCTTCCAATCTTTTTGCCTGGGAGAATCTTATCAACATTGTTTCTGAGTTCGTGTCATTACCGCCATCATCTTGTTATCTGTCTCATTGCTGGGGTAAGTTACTAATTGGTGCGCCTCCCAGCAAGTTGTAAGTCAAAGCGCCCACATTTCGGCCACCCAAAAATGCCTCATTTCCCCTCAACACCATGACTACCCTCTAACTTCAAACAACAACAACATTTACAGATCTTATCCGAATGGCTTCATTTTTTGCACATATCTTTGTCTATACCTAATGGTCGAATATACCGAAGATGAGATCAATCAGGCTGTTGAAGCTATCAGCAACGGCATGAGCCTAAGGAAGGCAGCACATGAGTATGGGATCCCTAGGACAACCCTTCAGTATCGACTCCATGGAACCCAGGGTAGGGCAGCTACTTTTGCTAACCTTCAGAGGCTTTCCCCTGCCCAGGAGGCTAAGCTGGCTGAATGGGTGCGGATTTAGCATGCCCTTGGGCTCCCTTCTTTATATTAACAGGTTAAGGAGTTCGCTGGACGCATCCTTTATGCAATGGGGGATACCTAGCCTGTAGGAAGAGGCTAGGTATAGGCCTTTATAAGGAGGAATCTATTAGTTAAGGTCTAGAGAAGTCGCTCTATTAATTCTAGACGTGTTAATGGGGCATCTACTGAGGTTATTAGGGACTAGTTTAAGCATCTTGCTATACTAGAGATTATTAGCACTAAACTATCTAACAAATACAACATGGATAAGACTGGTATCCTTGAGGGCTAGGGATCTAATAGGCTAGTGCTAGGCATGTCTGAGACGAAGTCTGTTTGCAAGAAACAGCCTGGATTAAGGGTATAGGTATCTATTATTAAATGCATCTCTACCCTAGGCTATATTCTAAATCCCCTTGTTATATATAAGGGTAAGGTAGTCTAGTAATAGTAGTTTCCCCTAGACCTTAGCCCTTATAAAGGATAGTAATTTACTACAACAGAGAATAAATAGACTTTAGATGCTACTGTAGTTAAATAGCTGTAGAAGGTCTTTATCCCTTAGACCCTTCCTTAGGGCAAGGAGGTTAGGCTACTAATTATAGATAGACATAGGAGTTACATAATAACTAACTTTATGTAGTTATACTACATAAATAACATCTATCTATTATTCTTACTACTACACACCTCCTATATCCTCCAGCTACTTAATTAGTTAGTCTTTAGCCCTATTAAGTTAGCCTATAGAAGGGAGCTTAGATACCTTAGTTAGTAAAATAACTCTACTATTATAGGTAAGAGGAACTTTATAGGCTATTACTAGAAGGCTTATACTGTAGGTATAATAATATAGAACATTAGAAGTAGTTAGAGATAGATAGGGTTAGAGCCTATCTCTATAGCAAAGCCTCTAATAAGCTCCCTCCTACTCCTAACAACACCAAAGCTATTAGCATTGTTAGATTAGGTTAGCAAAGGGTAGTCTGGAGGTAAGGAAGGTAAGGAAGCTGAAGGATAGGTATCTGCGTCGTCTGCAGTAGTGTAGTCGACGCCAAGGAAGATAAAGGATCTAGCTGGCTAACTAAAGCTATTTACAGAGCTAGATAATAACGCTAGTACTTAACGCCTCCTTTTTATAAAGGTAAAAAAAGGCTTTAGTAAGTAGTCCTATAACCTAGCTACTACCCAGCACAAGCTGGAGCTTCTACAGGCCTAAGTCAACAATACTACAGTAAGGAAAAAAAGGGTAGTCTAGATTAATCTAAACACTAAGTTCGCCAACATTAAGGACATCTAGTAGGTGCAAATCAAGGCTAGTAATAAAGAGGATGATAAAGCTGAATCCAGCACCTCTAATAACCCTAGTAAAGCTAGAAGCTGTATTGTAGTAGCATCTAGACGAAGTCAATAATTAATTGAACACACTGGTGCTGGTAGGAATACCCTCATTTTGGGGTGGCCAGGAAGTGGGGGGGGCCAGGAAGTGGGTGCTCTGACTTATGTGTCCACGACTCGTTGACTGCATGCATTGTGCAGCGCGCCGTCTCCAGTCGCATATCCGGCAAAGCTTAATCATCCTGGTCAGCGAGGTCACCGCCCGTCACGGACGGCAGAATGCTCCCCCCGCTTAACTACCTCATAGTCTGGCAATGTTCTGCCTCATTGACTCATGCAACTCGAGCGTTGTGTGCGTGGCTAACGTGGCGTTCCGACGGGATGCAAGCTTATCAACAAAGTCCAAACGAAAGCAGGAATAGTCCGCATATACATCGTACATGTCACGTAACAAAACAACGCTATTAGTTACGTAGGTAGTAACTAACGCCTTATATCTCGTGATACACCCCCTAGTTTTACACTATAGTGTGGAACTAACTAACTAATGCTTTAAACCTTCTAATTAGGTACGTGTCGCTGAAGTCTAGGTGGTCAGGGCTACGGACCACAAGTGTTAAAAACGTCTAGGAGCGTTATAGGAATTAAACCCATAGTGCTTAAGAATTAGAAGCTTAAATCACTACCTGGACCATTGTAGCACAACAGCAGTAGGACTAGGCTCATAACTGTCACGTAACAAAACAACGCTGTTAGTTACGTAGGCAGCAACTAACGCCTTATATCTCGTGATAGTACATCGTATATATGCTGACAGGGTCGAGGGCAGCCAAAGCGGTGCGTACGCCTACGGGTAGGATGCTAGTTGAACGAAATGAAGAGTATTTCTGGCGCTCATTTGGCCTTGTTGTGAGAGTATGTAACAGTGAAGGATGTTGTTCGGGTCGGTCTCGATTACATAAACGCAAACAAACCCTAGTCTCCTGAATCGAGTAGGAGGCCATCCGGTTTCCGGTTTGCTTCAGCCCTGGACATCGACAAGCAAAGCAGGAAAACAACAGCCCGCATCACAAGGAGCAGAGAGCCAGTGCTCGGGAAACGTACAGGGAGGGTACTGCAGGCGGATACGCGGAAAGGCCAACCAATACCGAAACCAGCCTGCTTTGTGCAAATAAACTCTTGTTGGTCCACTTCTGTTCAATCTGATGTTCCGTTGACATCAAATTACGCCTCGCATTAGATTCTATGGCGAAGAATCCTACTCGACTATCCACCCATGCCTGACACCTGAGTTGCCAAGTTCCTAAGTCATAAAGTAAACAAAACGCAAGTGCTCCGTACCGCTACAGTTAGAACGAACGTGCTGATCGTGGCTATTGGAATGTACATTGACAATATTGAATAGCCGCAGCCGGACTCCGCGGACCGCGTCGTCCATCCATGCTGGCCCCTTAGTCAGTTTACCCTAACACGATTACTATAATCCGGACCGTCATACGAGTACATCGTATCACCCCCCCCCCGGGCGCCGTCTAAGTGGGAGATTTCGACTTGCCTTTTGCATCAAAGCAAGCGTAAACCTTCACGAGGAAAGCTTTGCGAGCTTGTGGTAGCTATAACTGCGACTGTGACGGTGATTGTAACTTTGACTCTACATGCCACAAATGTCTCATCAGTAACATCTCGGCATCTTCATTGCGCCGCCTAAATTCAACCGGGCCGCTGACATGTCTTTCCGGAAAACTGGAAAACGCAAAAAAAAAAAAAAAAAAAAGACCGCTAACAACCTAATCAACTGGTTTAGTTTGTTTTTATTTTCGATTATGTATCACATGGCACGTTCCAGAACAGGAAATCCAATTATTTCTGATATCCGGACGAGCTTTTGGCAGCAGTCCGAGTCTCCATTCAGCCTCGTTTCTCGCCTTACTCAGACGACGGGATGTTGGACTGTCCAGATTCCAGGCATTCGATCAGGTTGGTCCGGTGCTTGAAAAGGCTACCCTAGATCATCGGTACCTCTTGTGATTTTGGCTTTCCACGATCTGACTCAGCGCACTTTATTATGCTTGGCCGTCGATGTTTTGCGTGGCTGAGTTGTTGAGCCCGCTCGCGTCGAAGCTGGTGTGGGCGCTGATACGGCCACCCGCGAACCCAATGGACCCGCGACGAGAAATGCGCCTGCGGCCGGTGTGAGGGAGTAGCCCTTGCTTAGGACGGAGTAGACCGCGCCCGCATTGGTCCACTCGTTCTCCCACCGGAGCGAAGTCTCTTCTTCGGCTTTGGCGAAGTAAGGAGACGGAGCAAAGCGAATCATGCTCACGATGGACGCACATGTTCACGGCCATGCCCGGGTTGAAATGACTAAGGGAAGCAGGAGGGTTCGCCAAAGGTTAACTCATGGTTCCAAATATCCAGTGCTACTGCAGAGTTTGAACCGAGCGCGTCGAGACTTGTTGTAGATAAGACAAACTACCTTCTGAGAGAAAATACCTTACCTAGTGAACTTTAGTTCTGGTAGAACGACAAGATCACGAGCCCCGGCCCTTGACCATGTTGATCAGCTTTAATGCAGGAGTCCACAGCATCACTAATGTTGGAAAGCGATGAGCAGTGGCCAGTTGAGGGAGGCCCTCTCTCGCACGAAGGCGACTGTGAGCTTCAAGCGGTCGACAGTACCGTTGACAGGCAAAAGCGCAAAAAGCACGCCTCGAAGGACAGCAAGTTCCAGCACGCGACGATGAAAGCGAGAGCATCTTGATATATAGTGCGTTTCCTTATATAGAACTGCAAGAGCTGTGTATGCGACCTAGAACTCTGGGCTGCCAGCCAGCAGCTCGTCCTGGCTGGAGACCGTTTCGCCTTTATTTTAATGACAACCAGCATCGGGCTACTGAATAGCAGGTGGGCTTGGCTGAACATCATCACGAATTGTTCGACATGGCCCAGCCGCAGCAGCTGGTAAACACCGACGTGGACGGCTTGCACTCTGACATCAGTCAAGTCGATCGCTTTGCACATGGAATTCTGTGGTTACGGAACGAACAAGCCAAGTAAACGAAGCGCCGATTTCGGGCGGTTGTATTAAAACCAATCTTCGGCATACAATGTGCCACACCCAAATATGCAAACCTGTCTCTCGAGGCCCATGACGGCTCGTATGCTAAAACTCCTGGAACACCATGCCCAATGCACTGTAAGCCGCCTTTGTTGCGCCATGCTAGGATAGTAATCGCTCTAAACGGCGCCGACGAGCCCGTCGTACGCCCTCTCGACGGTTCGACCACCCATTCCAGGGACGGTCTTGAGCTGCGCCAGTGATTCAATCTGAGCGCCGCCCTCCTCTGATCTCGTGTCAAGATAGTCGACAAGGTCCTGCGCCTTCTTGGACCCGAAGCCGTGCAAGCCCTTGATCTGGGCAATGTCTCGGGAGTTGACGATGTTCAGGAGGTTCTGCGTCTGGGGAGAGGCCGGTCCGGTGACCTCAGGGAGGACCATCTTGTCGTTCTTGGTCGGCTTGGCCTTTCGGCTCTTCGTCTTGGCCGAGACGTCCACAAAGCTCATGTCCTCATTCGCGCTCGCCTCCAGGTGAAACTCGTCGTCACTCTCGTCGGAAATCCGTCTACGTTTCTTCTCACGCTTATCACGAGATACTGCGGGGGCCCAAGCCGATTCGGCGGGGAGCTTGTTGCCAAGCTTAGAACGAAGCTTCTCTATCTTGCCCAGCAACTTGGCCTGGCCAGGGAAGAAGGGCAGAGCCTGTTCGTACATCTGCAACGCCATGACGTCGTTTCCAGCCTCCTTGGCTTGCCTGGCCGCCAACAGACATCGCAGCCCTTCTGACCGAGTGTCGTCGCGTTCCCGCTCCTCACTCTCGATTCGGCGCTCGAGTGCTTCCAATCGACGCCGGACAGCATCATTGATGTCGGGGTGAGCAGCTGTTGGGGCCGGCTCGGCCGTCTTGCTCTCTCTGGACGCAAGGATTTCGCTGACCTTCTTCTCGACGATGGCCTCGAGTTGCTCGGCAGAGATGGAAAGCTTCTGTTGCGCGGGCTGAGAGGCTTGGGAGGGCTGGGCGATCTTGGTGACCTTGGGCGCCACGAGCGGCTTCCGCAGTTGTGTGGTATTGGCCGTCGGACGAGCCGGGGCCACAGTCTTGCTACGGTCCGTGTATACGTTGAAAAGCTTGACCGGACGGGTGACGTCGGCCTTCTCGTTTGCCTTGGACGCGATTGTACCACTGTGGATGTTGTGCGCGTTTGGCAGAGGGCGGAGGGGTTGTCGCTGTGCCATGGCGGAACCAGCCGAGTTTGTACGTGGGGCCTGCTTGAAGACAACCTCGTTCTCAATCTCGCGGACTTCGATACGTTTTGCTCTCGAGCTGACATTCAAGCTACTCAGGGTGTCGAGGTGGTAGCTGCGGATGGGTGCCAAGTTCAAAATCATGATGGTGATGCCGTTGTTCTGGCCGAGGCTGAGGATACGCGTCATCTTGGACTCGCGATAGGGGATTCGCTTGTCGCCTCGGGAGATGGCGTCAATGCACTGTGACAGCACGAAGAGACTCTTATTGATGGCGGCCGACTCCACCAGCCTTTCCTTCCCATTATCCGTCCGACGATTGTCTTCAGAGCCAGCCAAGTCAATGGCCGACGCCGTGCTTTCTAGCACCTGGTCCCCAGTCGTTTGGGTCACTTTTACCCTCATGATGGCGTGGCTCCGGCTGCTGTGAGCGTTGAGCTTCGTGGCGGCTGTGACGCGGTTGGTGTTCGCTTCAATGTAGAGTCGCGAGAAATCGTGAAGATCTTCGCAAGCGCGTTCCGAAAGGCCCACCACCATGGTCTTGCCGTCTTTCTCGCGGAGAGGGAGACCTGCGGGCTGGCGCTTCTCTGGCGGCTCGAAGAGGTCGAAGACCTTGTCGTTGTAGATTTCGTAGTAGGACAGGGCGACGTCGACCGTCGTCTCGCCATTCGTGTCCTTGGTGATCTTCTTGCCACGTCTGTATACGCCGCTCAGCAGGCGTGGGATGACACCTCTGTCCGCCAGCTTCAGACCACCTCGCATCGTGTGCGTCTTGCCCGTTCCCGTGACCCCATATGCGAAGATGGTGACATCGAGGCCCTGGAAGAGCGCCTTGATGTGAGGTGCGACTGGAACAAGTGTTAGCCAGATTGATGCTACAAATTCGCGTCTCGCGTTCGTGCAGCCGTACCCTCCGACGTGAAGAGTTCGTCCTGCGTCGTCGCCTGGTCGTAGACGCTGTTGAAGGCGAAGGAGAACTCCTCGCCCTCGTTCTTCGGATTCGGAATCTTGACCAAGGTTGCGGGCTTGCCCTCGTCGGTGCTGTCGGCGCGAACAATGGTATCCTTGTCCAGCTCCTTTTCGAGGAGCGGACGGATGCGCGCGACCACACGAACCGACATCGTGGGCCAGTCCAGGAAGTGAATCGAATCGACGGAGATGGCAGCCGCTGCCTAGGGAGACAAGCAAAGACGAACTAACTGAAGTCAAGGGAGGATTCGTGGATGTCGGATGGACGCGATGGGATATCGTATCGAACGCGGTCTGGTGGAATTAAGATTGGTTCCTCGAGATCCTGGAAAGGATTTGACGTGGGTTGGACCCCCGTGTGGCCTTAGGTTGTTCAATTCGATATGCAACGATGTGCTGTGCAAGGGGAACATTGAAGGAAATTGTCCTCGGACCTTGTCAACAGGGGTCGCGTCATGGTGCTTCTTATGGTGCAGTCGTCGGGACAACGACAATGACGACTTTAAGCGAGCCACTAGACCAAACCTGGCCGAACCACCGTGAGCATCAGAGTTCCGACTAGAGTGAGTTAGTGACAGGATACGTATAGACTTATAGTCCGGAACCTTGTTCACCCGCGCCGAACTCCGAAGATATCCCATAGTGGGTCCCCGTCCCTGTCCAGTTCCAAATTCCTGATCGACAAGCTGAGCTGCTGGAGCTTCGAGGTCACGATTCGAACAAGCGACGTCATCAGCTAAGCTTCCCAAATGTCCGCCATGCGCGCTCAATTGCCCTTGCTGCGGCCGACGCGAGGTGTGCGACTGGGTCAAGCACCTTCGTATGTCTGCCGGACATGTAGGGGCATTCAGATCAGCGCTGCGCCGACAACCGAAGCTCCGCGAGGTGGAGGGGATATTTTTGGAGCTCGAGGAGCATCGCGGGACGCTGCCGGTATGGTACTCTTCTTGTGTTTCCCATGGTGCCAAACCACTACCATCGCTTGACCAATGCTTACATCCTTGTCTTATAGATGCCCGGTTCGAGGTCCTCGGCTCTCCTTATTCGCTACTCTCCGTCACCTTGTCGCCATCACAACAGCTCTACACGAGACGGGGGACTTTGGTCGGAGTTGCAGGCAAGGCTGAAAACGTACGATGCTGGATGCCACCTCTTTCCTCGAGCACGGCACTAACACGAATGATTGATAGGCCCAATCGACACTCTCGATCCTCTCTCCCTTCACACGAGCCTTCCTCGGCGTTCCTTTCTTATACCAGCGCATTTCGTCTTCGACGCCTGTTACGGCCTTGATATCGACCAAGTCGCCCACAACCACGTTCTCCGTCCTTCACCTCGATGGCACAACCGACTACATGGTGGCGCAACGCAATGCGCTCCTGGCATGGACGGGCCACACCCTTTCCGTGTCCCCTCGTATAAGCCGCGGCCTTTCGCTGGCCCACTGGGGAAGTACGCACCTCACCGGCCGTGGGTTGGTTGCGCTGTCATCCCCGGGCCAGGTCTACGAAGTTACCGTCGCCGAGGGAGAGGAGTTCGTCGCGCACCCTTCGCACGTGGTTGCCTACTCCGTCTCGCGCAACCCGCCTCTGCCGATGCGCCTGAAGTCCAACGTTCTCCGTTTCCAGATCCCGAGCATCACCAGCCTCCTCCCCGAAACGAATTTCATGAAGGCGATGCGCGACACGAGCACCTACAAGAGTCTTTCGAGACGGCTGTTTGCCTTGCGCACCTCGCTGAGACGCAGCATTTGGGGTGATCGTCTGTTTCTCCAGTTCCGGGGCCCGACGACTCTCCTCATGTCCAGCAGGGGCGTTAGAGTCGCCGACTCCCTCACCGACAGGGAGGTCAACGAGATTGCGGACGCCCCCGCCGGGGTGGTCCCGGAGGCTGTTGAGCTCACGACCAAGCCCTCGATCGAAGCGACGACGCCGACGTACACGGAGCAGCCCCCTTCGGCCATTCACGTCGCGAATGTGGCGCGCGATGGAAAGGTCAACTTTGAAGATGCAAAGGACCTCAAGGAGTTTGTAAGGTAGAGATGGAATCCGAACAAGAAACACGTAGGAGCGCATGCGCGCTAAGAGATAGGATTACGGTTTGAATCAAACCAGACAGCCCCGCGGAGGCTAGGAAGTGTAAATTTACTGTGTAATAGACAGCAGGGCCGGGCCTCAACCCACCATCCGTGATACGGCAGGGTAAAGCATAATGGCATTGTGATTCGGCGCCGGATTACCTCGGCTTCGACCACACGTTGTCAGTTTGCGAAATAATTTGTGGATGCACCCTGATAGCGGAGACAGCACTCAAGAGATGGAATGGATATTCAGTCGACGGTTATAGCTACCCAGCAGTGGACTCAACTCTCCGGGCTTCGTGAAAACAAGCTCTATGACCACGTGGATAGCGTCGACGTTAGCCGAGTTGGTTGATGCTGTCACAAGGGGGGGTGGCTGGCTGGCTGGCTGATAGTGCTGACGTGATGAAGGTCTCTGTCCACTGGCTCGCGTCGCCAACATGAACTGCATTTCCGATGATCCGAGCGCCGAGCACACCCTTCCGAGACACGGATCTGCACAACTGGCCCAGCACACGAATCTCGTCTCGTTCCAGAGAGAAAGAGAGAGAGGGCTTCGGGCCTCGCGCTTGAGCTTAAAGCCGAATCAAAAGGACCTGCCGGCCCCTCCATGTCGGAACACGGCCCCGGGAGGCCCACTGAGGGATGCAGCCTCAACTCTTTTCGGACAATTGCTCCAGTTGTGTTCGGTGTTTCCAACAGTTGAGTCATTCGGCCGAGGACTCGGTATAGCGAAAGGAGACTTTGGAAACTCTCAGCAACGCACATCCACCTAGGTGACTGACGACTTCTCTGCCGACTTGTTGAGCGCCAGGATGAACCGAACAACTGGTAGTCACTGGCCATCGCGTCAGTTAGTTCGAGGGAAGAGAAACACAGACAGACAGGCGACCGATTTCCATCTAGCTTTCCGATATCCGCTCCCGTGATCCGCTTCCGCACGTCCCCCGTTCCATTCGCGGGAAAATGCACAAGGATGGACAGCGCACTGGGGAGCTTGACGCTGCTTGATCCTAGGATTGCTGGCAAGACAATTCGTCACTCGCGTAAGCTGGTCATGTTTTAGTCGATCCCACTTGCAAAAGAGATGACTCAATTCTTCCAACTCGCCCAGAGTGTATGTGTAGTTCAAGGTGATTGGAAATCAGGAATCAGTAGCTTACTATTTGCAACTTGGCTAGCCCTGGCTCATTTCCTGGGCCGCTTCACACCCATCCATCATCCATCACCCTATCCCTCTTCCCCACCCTCCCCTGCGTTGATCCGGACTGGCCCATCTAAACCCGAGCATGGGGGGTTATCTGGACCTTTTGTCTTCTCCTCCGGTCCTCTGTCCCATGTCTGTACTGCTTCCTCAAGAGCGAGAACAAAGCGAGACCGGATTTATTCTGCGCTGGCTACATCGAATTATTCGGCTTTGTTTTCAAGCCGTATCATGAATGTTACCGTGTGTTCGTGTCGTCAATCCAATCTCCCTACATATATCCGCCTTCAGAGAATAAGACGACGCAGAAGAAGAAGAAGAAGACCAGCTGCCGTTTCATAATCTAATCTCGTCAGCTCAGGCGGCTTACCAGAAGCAAACGACCGCCAGAAGACTGAAAGCAAAACCCCCCATTTGCCCCACAAACACTCTCCCTCCAGGGGGACCCTTCATCGAGAAAACTTCCTGCCCCTGAAGGGTCGACCAACGCAGTGAGGCTAGAAAGGAATTCGTCCAGAACACAGGCTGCTTGCAATCGAGGGGTGTTGTGAGCAGGGAGAGACATACAGCGAATACAGTCGGACAACGAGACCAACAACCGACGCTGTGCAAAACAGCTCACCAACACCACCGGCAATGCCAAGCTCTCAAGGCGCCCTTTCAACGTCGTCCGCCTCGTCGACCATCATGGACAGGTCGGCCGTCGCCACGACGGCAGAAAAGGCGGACCGCATACCTTACGAGTCCTCCTCGTCCGCCCGCCCGTCCCTGGACCGCATCCCCTCCCAGCAACATGAAGCCGACGCCAACATGTACCCGGACCCGTCCAGCGTCGTCGAAGCAGATCTCGAGAAGGGCGGGTTCGCGCCCGTCCCTCAACCCACCGGTGCCAAGAGCCCCGGTTCCGGCGACGCCTCCTCCGCAGCGATCGGGGACGAAGCACCGTCCGGTCCCGCCGCCCCGCCGGGTATGAACCCGGCCGACTTCCCCGACGGCGGCATCCAGGCCTGGACTGTCGTGTTTGGGGGCTGGTGCGCCTTGTTCTGCACGTTCGGCCTGATCAACTGCGTCGGCGTGTTCCAGGCGTACTACGTCCAGGGGCCCCTGAGCCAGTACCCGTCCTCGACGGTCGCGTGGATCACCAGTCTGCAGGTGTGGACGCAGACGTTCATGGGCGTTGTGGTGAGTTGCTGTGCATCACGATAAAGATGCGTCCCACCGCTGACACGTCCCGCTCAGTTCGGTCGGTTCTACGACTCCTACGGCCCCAAGTACCTCCTCTACGGCGGCACCGTCGTGTACGTGTTCGGCCTGATGATGACGAGCCTCTCGACCCAGTACTACCAGTTCATCCTGGCGCAAAGCATCGTCTCGTCCGTCGGGTCGAGCGCCTGCTTCAACGCCTCGATGGCGGCCGTGACCTCGTGGTTCTTTAGGCGACGCGCCGCGGCCTTTGGCGTAATGGTCTCGGGCTCGTCGCTCGGCGGCGTCATCCTCCCCATCATGATGAGCAAGATGATTTCCCAGGTCGGCTTTCCCTGGGCCATCCGCGCCGTCGCCTTCATGTTCCTGCTGCTGCTCGGCGTCGCGTGTCTGACGGTCAAGTCGCGGTTGCCGCCCCGGCCCCGCCCGTTCGTGTTCAGGGAGTACGTCGACAGCCTGCGAGAGCCGCCGATGATAATCACCGTGTGTGCCTTGTTCCTCTTCTTCTGGGGCATGTTCCTGCCTTTCAACTTCATCATCTTGCAGGCGAGAGCTCAAGGCATGGATGAGAACCTGGTCATTTACCTGCTCCCCATCATGAACGCGGTCAGGTGAGCGCATCCCGTTCTTCCAGTCCCGGAACAACCAAACCCACCACGCCATCAACAACCATTGCTAACGGATCGCAGTATTCTCGGTCGTATCATCCCCGGGATCGTCGCCGATAAGGTTGGCCGGTACAACGTCATGATCTTCATCACCTTCGTCAGCGCCGTCTTCTGTCTGGGCTTGTGGATCCCTGGCAAGAGCAACGCCGCCATCGTCGTCTTCCTCGTCATCTTCGGATTCTCCTCCGGCGGCTTTATCTCACTGGCGCCCGCCTGCATCGCCCAGATCTCCGATATCAGGCAGATCGGCGTCCGCACCGGGACCGCGTTTGCCGTTCAGTCATTCGGCGCGTTGACCGGGAGCCCCATAGCCGGCGCCATTGTCGCGTCGCAGGGTGGGAGCTACCTGGGACTGCAGCTGTTCTGCGGGTTCTCGATGCTTGCGTCTGTCGGTGTGTTTTTTGCGGCGAGGACAGCGCAGGTTGGGTTGCATCTAAAGAAGGTCGTATGATGTGTGCGAGATGGGTGGATGACTCTGGAAGCGATACTTTGACCAAAACGGATGCGGAGGTATGCCGGACGGCCGGACCCGCGGCTCCCGGCCTGAAGACCGGGGACATCCGGCACCCCAAACAACTGGGATGGCACATCTTGAGAAGGATTAAAAAAACTGGATGGCACATTAGAGGTTAGCTATCTGCCATAGAGAATAGGCAATGCCAACTTTGGTCTGTAAAGCTTACTTTCCACGGCATATACAGTGAGGCTGTAGAAAAAGGCATAGATCAATTCGAGTGACTCGTAGATAGCAACGCAAGCTGGCGGGAAACTTGTCGCTTTTATTCTGGCGCGTAGCTGCACTCCAGCCGCCGGAGTTCCCCTTGCTCACTTTCGGAGATCCGGAAGCCAAGATTACAGGGCACACAGCACACTCCGTAAGACGCCACCTCGAACCAATCCGGTGGGCTGCTCTTGAACGCCAATGATACGTCCACGTGCCAGACGTTTTGCAATCAATCCCTGGATAAAGAGGTAGAATACTGTGCTCTGTTCGTTAAATGCATGCCCTGGTTTGCTGGACCCAGTTCACGGCCTCCTCTGCTCACTCATTTCCCCAACCCTTTTCCGATATCTCTCTCGCCGATACTGGTTTGATGTGCGGAAAGTCGTCGTTGAGCCTATGAGCCGGTTTGAGATTGGCTTGTCCGCGCTCGCACTCGAGCTCAAATGGAACAAGAAAACTGTGCAGCATTTCCTTCGGGTGCATCTTGTAAACTTCACGATGAGCTGGTAGTTCCACCATCACGTTGGCTTTGAGACTATCGATAGAGTTGTAGAAGACGGTGAATTTGGTAGCTTCGTAATGCTAGCCACATCCGTGGTGAGGAAACCAAAAGCCACCTCACGCATGGTACACTGACCTTTGACGTCCTCGGCCATGCGGACAACCTCGTGAAACGTTACCCTATCACCGATTATATGACTTTCGGGACGCCAACTTGGATGTTCAAGAAACCCTGCAATGAAGCGGGCAACATCAGAGGTGTGAGTGAAGACAACTGGCACATTACCAGACCCAGGGATTGACGCGACGTTGTTGGCCAGGTCAGCGAAGAAAGCAACGTCGTCCATGTAGGACTTGACTCGAGGGGTGCCAAAGTAGTCGAGGAAGAATCCGTTGTAGACAGCTGTCCACTCCAGAGAGGTCTTCTTGAGTGCCTCAACGGCCGTTTTCTTGGCAATTGCCGGCGGGAAGGCTTCCTATTGCCTGTATTCGAGGAAAGTGGTAAGCGAATCAACTTTTGGAAACGTGAACTCTAGGAGAAGAGTGTATAAGCTGAGAAACTGTACTCTGGCAAATACGGAATACCGAAGTAGCTTGGTACGAATCGGTAGGTCGTCTTGGACCTCTCGGACGCTTCAATCAGATTGAGCCCCGATTGGTTCTCTCCTGTTATGCTGTTGACAGTAGAGATGACGTTGTCCACATTGTGCTCTTCCAGAACGAGCACGAGGGAATCGACGTTGGAATAGTCGACGGCCACGAAACGGACGTTGGAGTTAGCATCTGGGCTTCCTGAGACCTTTCAGAGCGTCAACTATTCGCATTGTCTGTCAGTGGTAGAGAAACTCAGTCCAAACCTTCCTCGTCAGGACCAGAACTTTGCGTTTGCCCTTTGCCAAGATACCGTCTACAAGCGCTCGGCCGAGACCACCAGTGCCTCCCGCGATTGCAATGGACATGTTGTATGGGTTATAGGTTATGAGAACGAGACACTGGAACGCGGTTTATATTTCTTGGGTAAGATTCATGACTTCAGGAAAGACATCAGTCCTCTTTGTTTATAAAGGTCTTATGACATCAGATGACTTTTCTGCCTTCTGCCTACAATGAACAGCCCAGCGCCAAGACGCATTCGTTTTTGCTTCAGAGTTAAGCTAAAATCAAAATCTCCGGTCCGGCGATCTGTGCTGCGAACGAGCCGGGATCATGACAAGCAGAGTCGAATCTCGGGGCGGGATCCACCGCGATCGTCCACTGTTACGGTCGACATTGCAGTCACGCTTCTAAACGCCTGTAGGTTTCGGGGCTCACGGAGACCGAAAATTCTCCTTGCGATCTTTCCGCCGGAGATAGGCGGGGCTCTTGGTCCGAGTCTGGTCCTAACTCCGGGGACTATGTCTATTATGTCCAATATTGACCGAGGCTTTGCGTGTATCGGGGTACAACTCACGCAAAATTTGTTCATAAACAGCGGTGCTGTTAGACTTATCCGTCTCATATAACTTGTTCCCGGATATAGGCAATTGTAGATCCCCGGGTCATGTAAGCCGAGTAGTTATGTTGTCTCGTAAAGCAGCAACCCTAGAAAAGCTGCGAGTATTATACACCAAAGAAATGCGTTTCAGAGAATCTCGTTACTGTAAAAGACTCATTTTTCACAAAATGTATCTTAGAAGCCACAGAGAACGAGCCCTGCCGCGATTGTTATGGCTGTTACGCAGCACGCTAGTTTTGACATTGATGACGAAGGTGAAGATTCAGAAGAAGCCCATGACATCCTGACTACCGAGCATCATCTCAAAATCTTGGTTGGATAAATCAGAAATCTGTCGGTAGCTCTCTGCGTTGGAAGGCCCGTTTGCTGCAAAGTACTGGTTGAGGCCGAAGATAGATAGTGACGGGGCAGAAGTCCATTGCGGGGCGGTCCTTGCATCCATTTTCTTCTGGGCGATTCTATTCAGATCTTCGCACATGTGATAGAACTCTCGAGCAGATGGCGATAGATGAGCTCCCCTTTCGAGGCTGGAAACAAAATTCTTGAGCCGCTGCGCGTCATCCTCGTCTTGTGTCTCAATGATGTTGCAGAAGATCACAATGACCGGGATGAATGGGGTTTGCAACACTCTCCTGTCGGTTGTTTTACCGGATCATCAATACCGAACACGGTACTAAGTAATGGATGTTGGCTGATACGTACCAGTGCAGGTAAATATTCATGATGTGCCGGTCGTCATTAATCATGGTAACACACTCATGGTGAGAATCAAAAGCCCGCCGTGCGTTCTCCAAACAGTCGGCGGAAAATGAGGGCGTCGACGTGTGGAGGGTCTTTGCCCTACAGATCAATGTCGCCGTGGTGTAATACACGACCTTCCGCGATACGGCAAGAACATCTTCAAGCCTAGACAACGGTGTCGTTGTCGAATTCATAGAGTTGATCTGCGGATTCAAATCTATGTTCAGCCTGCCAGGAAACTTGGATACAAGAGACAAAAAGGGGATGGCTTACTCCACTGAATGGCTCGATGGGTTGCAAATCTACGAGGAGCTGGTCGGCGCGACTGACAAGCTCATCTTGCGAAAGCAACTGTGCAGCTCGACTGTATAATAGTTCATAAAGCTTGCCATGTATCAAGGCATTGGCTACCCCAAAGGGAACCATCTTGTCCCATAGTGGCGGCAGAGAGAGTGAGCCTATGTCCTTGGACAGGTTAATGTCACAATCTCGGATGAGAGAAGCCCTGCCCACGCGCAAGGCAAGTGTTTTCTCCAAAGCAAAAACGTGCCAGAAGAGAAGCGCTTTGGTGTCGCGAGTTTTGTCCGTGCCTATGGTGAGGTTCTCGTCGTGAAAACCCGCAGCAACGCAGAGTTGTGCCGCGAAGCAGACCAATCTCCAAGCCAGCCAGGGTTTCGCCGTTTCAATGGCATGTGCAGCCTTCGTCTTGTCAGGTTTCGTGCTCCAAAAACTAGATCGGGCAACAGCCATACCCCAAGGATCAGAGCCTGGACATTCTCTACCCGGGCGGACAGTCCCGCCCCGAGAGACGTGACCGCCGCCGCGAGAGCATTTCTGCAGAGGGCGCCCCAAGAAAGATACTGTTTTTGAAGGTGGACATTATCGACGGGGCAGAAGTATTCTGTGAATAGATAATACAAGCCCGAGTTGACAAGGATGAAATCAGTGGTGGAGTAATCGTCAACGGAGAAGTAGACGTTGCGGCACAGATCGATGAATGCCGCGCTGGAGAGGAAGCAGCGCAGCACGAAAAAGCTGCTGGGGGGGCTATCTGAGAATCATGTCAGAACATAATGCAACAGCCCGATGAAGGGTCTCAACAGGAAATACCGTTTAACTGCCTCAACACGCTGACGACAGCGGACGTTGGCGGTAAGGGCATGCTCCGATACGTAGCAGCCGTATGAGCAACTTGCTTTTCATGCTCTCCTCCTGTAGGAATGGGGCCGGCGACTGTAAGAGAAGCAGCTCCGTCGCTGGCGTAGCAAGGGGTTCCCAAGTTAATGGCCGCAGACTCTATAAGGCTTCTTGTGGCTGCCATTTGTGACTTCAGAGAAGAGGAGCCTTCGACTGCCGGAACTGCATCGGTCTCCTCAAAGATTGTTGTAGCTGGAGCCACATTCTCGGGCAACTTGACACTCTCAGTCGTCGATTGCCCTGGAGTGGCTTGCGAACAAGAGCATTGCCGTATGTTTTGTTGACTGAGAAGCAGTGACTCGATATTTGCTAGGCGCCTGTCAAGGAGATCAATCTTTTCTTCACTGGGGCGGTTGTCAGTCTGACCATTCAAATCTCAGGGACCTCTCGATATTTTCGTTCATACTATTGCAACGAGACGTGTACCCTCTGACGAGGAACCTTTGGCTTCTGTCCTGCTCCTGTGAAGGTGCATTCCTGCTCAGCTTGTCGGCAGTTGAAGCAAGGGGCACTTTTGTCGCATTTAACCTATCTCAGTTTGCATCGATTAGCATTTTATCACAACTAGAAGTGCCCATTCGATTGATCACGAGTGTATCGTAGAATCTCCCATGTGTGTATGTGTACTCTGCAATTTTAATTACCTTGCGCAGTCGGCACAAATCGCACTGCATCATTTATCGTGGTTAGCCAGATGTCTTGCGGCATACATGCAGCAAACCCATGGATCCGCTTACCGCCGTAGCCCTTGAAGATTCCATCGATGGTATCGACCGTAGGTAACTTGGTTTGTCGTGAATGGTTTGTCTGCGTGAAGTGAAGATGGTGCAGAAATCTCGGACTCCTCGGTCGCCAGCTGTTTGAGTTCCTGGGAGAGCGTCAACAGCAGACTTTTATATCGGTCTCCGAGGGGCCCGAGCAGGGATGTGATGCTGAAATGTCCGTTTCCGCCTACGGAGTACTGTGTACGGATACACGCAGTTCATCGCCTAGGGGAAATGACGCGGAGTGATCCATGCGACAACTGCGGCATTAGCATTACTGATTCAGGGTTGGGACTCGAAGTCTTATTCGTTCAACTTACAGTCACATCGACCAAGACTTCCGTCTTCATGGCGCATTGTGTTCGCAACGCAGAGAGACCTAGTTTTTCCCTCTCTTTCTTTTCGATGTCCGTCTCCGACTCCGACATAGAGAGCAACATAATGGAGCCCCAAGGCCGCCCACGGGCAAAGCCAAGATTCCGCTTGTTTAAATCAAAAGTACAGCACTTGAACCTGTGATCCAGTGTCGACGAGAGACTATTGCAGTTTCGTCTCAACTCCTTTTCCGCGATGTCATCTACCGCCAAGATCCGCTTGTCAACGGCAGCATTGCCGACCGGAAGTCTCATAGTAGTCACGGTCGCCAGTCGCTCAACGGGAGTGTATGTCTGCGAACAGCTTCTTCAACCGAACTATCGAGTGCGTGGCGTTTCTCGCGATGCAAAGCGTACAACTTGGCTTGGAGGCCTGCTCCTACCTAGAGAGACATGGAGCAGGAAAGTTCGAACTCAGGCGAAGGCCCAGATTTCACCGCCGAAGGGGCGTTCGACAAGGTTCTTGAGGGTATCCTACATTGCAGTCTATCTTTCAAGATTTCGAAGGTCGGACTGACAGCATTTTCCTCCAGGTGCCCATGGCGTGGTTCATTCCGCTGTTGACAATAGTCTCGATCTGAACCCGGTCAACATTCCCCCAAAGATGCAAGCAGCTACGCTTGGCATAACCAAAGC
Organism: Colletotrichum shisoi; assembly: GCA_006783085.1. Classification (NCBI taxonomy): domain Eukaryota; kingdom Fungi; phylum Ascomycota; class Sordariomycetes; order Glomerellales; family Glomerellaceae; genus Colletotrichum; species Colletotrichum shisoi. The sequence continues at coordinate 22,524 of PUHP01000430.1, forward strand.
GGCCACCAAAACACCAACTTGCAGGCGGTTTGTCTACAGATCGTCATCCAGCGCCGTGGCTGAGCCGGCACCTGGTGTAATACGGGAGCTCACAGCGGATTCTTACAACGAAGAAACAGTGAGGGCAGCCTATTCGTCCGACCTTCGACAGGATCTAGTCGGAGGGCATACGGTATACGCAGCGGGAAAGGTCAAGACTGAGCAAGCTCTATAGGATTGGTACCGTGGCGAAGCTCCTAAGCTCGTGATGAACACAGGTCTGTGGACAATTAACAGTGCTCCCGCCCGTACGCCTGTCCGCAGTGCCTGACCAGGTGGTCTCAGTCATCCCAAGTCCTTGCTATGGCGGCATCTTGGATCCCAACCATCAGAATTTCTCAGCTGCAAGCGGCATGCTGAAGATACTTTGGGAGGGAAATGGTAGCGAGGAAATCGTCAAAATGTTTAAGCGCGTAAGTCGGCCTGCACCAACTGAAGGCGTGCAGCTAGGTTGATAACTTGTATACAGAGTGGTTTTGCAATGTACAAGATGTTTCGGCATTCCATTAGGGTGCGCTGGTTCTGCCAGACATTGAATCTGAGAGACTCTTTGCTTATGGTGGGAAATACACGGTGAACGATCTCCTGGCCGCGTTCAAGGCATTGCAGCTTGACCGGAAGTTTCCCAACATTGTTCAGGGTATCCAGCCGGATCTGAGCACGGTTCCGAATGGAAGATCAACAGACGTCCTCAAGGCGTTGGGCTTGCCGGGCTGGAAAAGCTTAGAAGACTGTCTCCGCCCGTTGATGTCACAGTTTGCTGAATCAACTAAACGCTAGACACCCTGTTGAGGCTTGGCGCATTCCGGATCTTTTGTCTTCGACTGGGGCGGGGGGGGGGGATCATTAGTTGCTTGATGCGTTCGATGCAAGCGTATGTCGCTAATCGGCACAACTGTGACTCAACCGGCAAGGAACAGTTCTAGTCGCCACTTGTTTTCGTCAGCCTGAATGGCGTGTGTATTTCCATCATCAATAGAGTTGAAGAGAAAGTTTTTAGTAGTACAGACAGTTATTCTGGACACTTCCTGTCCTATCCCGTTTGAACCCCTGAGCGACAGTCTTACGTATTTCATTTGTGACTGATAGCGAATTTCCGGCCATGGACAACTTGTGGATTCCGTATCGTTGGCGGAACACGAGGCCTTCAGCAGGCCCCCCGCACCTATCATCGCGGCGCAAAGTCTTTGCTACATAGTGCGACGCCGAGCTGCAAAAGAGCCGACCGTCTGCGGGTTATTACGGCAGTCCGCAGGAGTCACTCCGCCAAAACAAAAGCAAAAGTAGACACACCCTCCTAATGCTAAGTTAGATATCTGCATTAGCACATAAGCCTTCTTTTAATTGCAGCAGTAAGTCAATTACATCGGTAAGTCAATTGCTGCAGCAAGTCAATCACAGCAGTAAGTCAATCACAGTAGGAAGTTAATTACAGCATGTATGCGCAGCAGGCGTCGCAGGTGCTGGCAGGTGTTGCAGTTGCTGGCAGGCGCTCGTAGCCGCTGCAGATGCCGACAGGTGCTGCCAGATGGTGGCAGGCGACGCAGGTGTTAGCAGCACCTGCAACGCATATGTGAATTAACTTACCACTGTAATTAACTTACTAATGTAATCAACTTACTACTATAATTAGCTTACTACTGTAATTAACTTACTACTGTACTTAACTGACTACTGTAATTAATTTGCTATAATTGTATATTAGGTTAAATAGTTGAGAAAAGGAAGCTATTTTGTACAGTGGTGTGGCTGTATTAACGATTTGGAGTAATTGACTCCAAAAAAATCGTTCTGGCGGAGACCATCCGGGGGGCAGGGGGAGTCATCGCTTCTCGGGAGCATCACACCGGTGACTCCTGCTGAGGTACGTTACAAGGCGGTCCCTCTTAAGGTCGCACAGGTACACAATATGAAGAAAAACACGGTTAAAAGACACAGTATAAGTGTTATGCCCAAAACTGAACACATCAAAAGGTACCGGTGACTCCTGCGGACTGCTGTTGTCAGATTATGCCGACAGGCTATAAAGGTTGCAGTTCCGAGCTTAGAATTAACAAAACCGGGGCCTGGCGTACTCTTTTGTTAATTCGACAGCTGTAGGTTGTCTTGGTATTGGCCTGGGAGTGGCATGGTTTCGCCGCTCAACCAACCGGCAGGGTAGCATTCAGTTTCCAACGGAATGAGTCGAGACTTATCTCGACAAAGCTTGGCTGTCTTGGCTCGCCTAGCCGAGTTTCTTACCTCCTTCCAGATCCATACTGGACCGGAGCCTCTAGACTCATCCGAGCGCGGGGTGGTAACGCTGGCAGAGCCGTGATTGATTCCTGCACAAGTCAGCAAATTGGAAAACGGGGCTATCAAGGGGCATCGGCGGCTCTGGATCCGACATTTGGTTGACACCGTTGTCTGCCAAGAGTCTCGTTTCCTGCCTTTCTGGGACAGGTTTCATTGCATGATGTCACGCACTGAAGGAATGGGAGTATTAAAAGGCGTTGGTTATGTCCTCTTCTACTTGGGCCCGCCGGATGATCTGGCTTCGAGCCATAGCGACTGCCACGTTTTTCTAGAGGTTTGAGCGAAAAAAACAACAAAGAGTCTCAATTGTTCTCACGAAGATTGACCTCAGACATCCTTTGTCTCTGATCTGCCCAATATGCGCTTCAACTCGGTAACTGGCGTCGTGGCTCTGGCTGCTGCCGCTGCCCATGCCCGGGAGCTTCCAAAGGATGAGGCTCGTGCCGCAGGTAGGGAGACTGAAGTCATCTAAAGAGGTCGGGCGACTTGCTAATGCACAATAGAGCTCTATGACTCTGGCGTGATTCACGATAGGCTCATGTCCATGAAAATTGTGAGCGGCCATTCGAGTGCCTCTAGATCGTTCGTTTGGCTAACCTTTTATAAAGGCACACTGGGAAGCCGAAGAAGCTGTTGGACTCATGAACTCGTCTCAATGGCCCAGACTTGGTTACACCAAGTGCGTCGACGGATACGCCGAGGCGATCCCAGACAGTCCTCTGCACAAGTTCAGATGCAAGAACGTACGTTTTTCTGGTATTTTGTAGCCTCTCTTCTGCATGTCTAACATGAAACGGGGTGACAGATGGATCTCTATGACTTCGTCAACCATGCAACTCTGGGTTCTCCGAACACTGACTACCGTGGGAAAAGCGGAAGCTCGTCTTGGGGTTGGACTGACCCTGATTCTGGGCGAGAGTTCATAGGTAGGTCGACTGCGTATTTGACTAGGCCAATCCAACATGTCTAACTCGAATCAATAGTCAGCGGCATGTTTGATGGGTGCGCCTTCATCGAGATTCTTCCAGAGGGCAAGATGTTCAACCTTGGGTTCCTGTAAGGCCAATCGCATGTTCCGGATTATCATTTGATGCTTCAGATCGCAGCTAATTTCTCATCAGGCCTACCTACTCCCCTGTTGGCGACAGAGCCTACTGGCACGAGATTCGGCCGTATCACCATTACATGTTGATTGGATCCGAACTTGAAGGCCACGGCATCCAGATCTTTGACATGAAGAAAGTGAGCCTGAGTTCGTTCTCAGTGTTGTCCATATCAACGTCTTCTAACCACTTCATCAGCTTCTGGACATCGACCCGACAGAGGCGCCGATCCTCTTCACAAACGAGAACGACCTCACTGGTCACTTCAGCGAGTCTCTTCCGCTGGGCCGCAGCCACAACGTGGTTGTCAACGAAGAGGCCAAGTACGCCGTGGCCGTTGGCGTCCAGCCCCGCACCCAGGGCTGCATGGGCGGTTTGCACTTCTTCAGTCTCGAGGACCCCAGTAACCCTGTGTTCTTGGGCTGTGATGGGCAGGATGGTTATGTCCACGATGTGAGCCTTCACATCAGAATGATGGTGCCTCTATTCCCTTGAATTTGCGTGTTGACCATGCTGCTTTAGGCCCAATGCCTCATCTACAGAGGCCCCGATGCCAAGTACAACGGTCGCGACATTTGCTACGGTTACAACGAGGACACCTTGACGATTTACGATGTTTCCGACAAGAAGAACTCCAAGATCATCTCCCGCACGAGTTACGAGGGTGCCACCTTTACTCACCAGGGCTGGGTCAACGGCCTGAACTGGCAAGGTAAAGCTGCTGAAAGCATCACAAGGAACCTTCACTGAAATCTTGACAGAATGGCTTTTCATGGATGACGAGTACGACGAAGATGATCTTGCCGGTCCTGCGGCCGACGGCTATCCTGTGACTTACATCTGGGATATCCGGTCTCTGGAGAACCCCCGTCAGACGGGAATCTTCAAGGGAAGCGTCAAGGGCATCGACCACAACCAATACGTCGTCGGCGACCTGCTTTTCCAGTCCAACTATGGCGCCGGCGTCCGTGTGTGGGATATCTCATCAGTGCCCGAGGACCCCACGGGCAACTCGGTGTGCGAGATCGCCTACTTCGACATCTATCCTGAGGATGACTCTCTTCCGGGAGGCGGCGCCATCCAGTTCTCTGGATCGTGGTCTTCGTACGCGTACTTCAAGTCGGGTTTCATCTTCGTCAACACCATTGAGCGCGGTGGCTACCTCGTCAAAATGACAAAGAGAGAGACCTACAAGCCCAAGAGCTGCAACGCGGACAACTTCCTGCGTTCTCTGAGGGCGACCAGTGTTCCGGGCCGTCTGGAAGAGAGCCAGAAGTTCTGCGGCGAGTTCACAAAGACTTTCGTCGCGGATGTGGCGGTTGTTCCCGCGTATGCCGCCGAGGCGTGTCCGACCAATGTTATCTCGAGGGTCAGCTCGGCATGCTCTTGCTTGCCGACTCCCACTGCGTAGATGGGCGACGAAATGATGGATCTGCGGGTTTCAACGGGACTTTCTATGTTTTCTCTGCGAGATTAAATAGAGCATGTAGAGTTGACAATACATAGACTTCGCTTTACCAACGGGGAGGCCGATTACCAGCAAAGAGAATTGGGTTGAATTGTGAGGTATACGGCAACTAGATAAAACTCCAGTTCCACATGCTATTTCTAAGAGACGGATAAGATGCTAAGAGAAAGCCTTAAGGTGCAGATGCAGAGCAACGCTTATGCACGTTCGGGTGTCGGTCGGTCGGTTGGTCGATCGATCAATTAAATTGTACAGACAGTTGAGTGAACGAGGCGCTTAGCAAGAAGCGGTAGTATTAGTGGAAGCGGTACTGGAGGCGGCGGCGCTGGAAGAGGAGGCGCCGGAAGGAGGAGAGGCGCCGGGAGCAGTGCCTAGACATAAAAATACCCGACCCATAGGGACCCATAGGTTCCTATAGATTTGGGTTAGGTATTTTTCTAACCTATAGGTATAGGTATTTAGGTATTTAGGTATTTAGGTAATTTTTTTTTTAGGTATAGGTTAAAGAATTCCCTATACCTATACGCTAAGGCTTATATAGGTATTTTAGGTTATATATAATTTTATTATAAAGTATACTAGAATCTTAAGATAAAAATAATAGATAGTTAACTTTAGATTATAGCTATTAATACTTCCTTAAAGTGCCATCTACCCTATGTTTAAACTATCCTAAAGCCTCTTTTAGGGTATCTATATAACATTTATTACACATTAAGTATGCATCCTAGAAACATCTTATTAGCATCTAGAGATATAGTAAAGATATAGAATATATATACTTTAATACTCTTAGATCTTATTAGGGAGTTTACCCTAAGGAGAAGACTTCTACTAGCTAGTATTAGCCTTCTTGTAGTAGATAACGCGCTTCTTTAAGAGGTAAGTAATCTAGCTAGAGATTCTATTAGCCTTATATGTATTATAGTGGATTTAGTAAACTAAAAATAGTTATTATAAATAATTATTATAATTTATAAGAGGACTTACTATTACTAAGATTAGATCTCTAGGCTAAACTAATACTATTACTAATAGTATAGAGCTGCTTAATAAGCTTTAAATCCTTTTATATAA